>PVLC010016827.1:0-34783 GCA_004027655.1 Graphiurus murinus
GATACAGATTAGTTTGCTACCAATTGGGGGTAAAAAAGAGAAACAAGGTGGCCAGCACCAAATGGCACCCAATGGCTGTGTGGTGCCAACTTTTGGCCATGGTTACCTCCAGGCTGAATAGGAAGATGTACATTAGGATATCTTTGGGTACAAGGGCACTGGACTAAGACCATAGACCATCCAGCTAAACTCCCAAATTTACAACATTGGTGGACACGATCAGTCTTCCACTAGTATGATTATGTAGTCTCTATTCTATTTCCCTGGGCTGGACTCAAAGATGCAATCTGGCATATAGAGTCCTTTAATAAGTATACGCAAAAGGCTCTAAATGACACAGCTGAAAGCATTTCACTAATAAATGATGAAATGCAAATGATAAAAAAGGCCATCTTACAAAATCAAATGGCCCTTGACATATTGACGACAGCACAGAGGGGACCTATGCAATTATTACTTCTCTGCTGTTCCATTTACTTTTGTTGTCACATGTGCTTACCTTCTCTTTCAGAATACCAAAGAGTAATGGTTCTACAACCAACAGACCCTGACCTTCCTATGTCTTCTTTAGATCAACTAAAGAAACTTCCAATCCCCGGCTAGACAGGGACAATGACCCCTTATAAACTTTCCCTTAATTCTCACATTTGGCCCGTGGATTTTTGAAAAACTAACAGCCTTCATAAGATCCCAGATAGACTCTGCCTTGGCCAAACCCATCCAGGTGCATTACCAGTGCCTGGAAATGATGGATAGATGGGACTCTGGCTATCAGGAGCCTGAAAGCCCCCAAGCTCGCTCCCTCCCCACGGAGACAGCATCTCAGCCGGAGAGATGCTTACCTGGATTATAGAGGCCAGGTATGGGCATCAAACCGGGTGCAGAGCAAAGCATCGCATGAGAAAGGTCCCAATTGACCTCCTCCGGATTTCTCTGGGAGTATACCTGGTTTGCATAGAGGTTGACATCACCTAATAGACTAGGGCTGGGGGTATAGCTCGGAGGTAAAATGCCCCTGAGTTCAATCCCCAGTACCACAAAAAACAACTTGGCTCTGCCTCTCCTCCCAAAAAGATGTCGAGAGCCATACAGAGTGGGCATAGCCCACGGGAGGAACCAGGTCAATGTCTCCCCCGTCGATCAAAGCCCACTCCCTATAAAACAAAAAGGGAGGAGATGTCAGGGGCGGAAGGCTGATCAGAGTTGGAATTTACACTTTGAGGAAACTCCTCCTCAGCAGCCACAGAGATAATGCAAAAACAGGTTCTATCTGTTATCTTGCTGAGGCCCTTACCTGATAAGGACACGGTCAACCTTGACCAATCATGCAAGCCCACACAAGTTTACCTGACCCCCTGACCCCACCCCTCACCTCTAGCTATTTAAGCAGCCCCTTCGTTAATAAAAATTGAGGCTTGATCAGAATCCTGTCTTGCCTCCGTTCTTCGCGCCCCTTGTTTGCCTCATTCATTCCTTTAGGTTAAGCCACCTCGGTCTCAGGTGCTCAAACCCCGCTGGCCGGGGCACATGTGGAAGAATATAAGCTAATCTTCAAACATTTTCCTTATTAATAAAAATCATACCATCAAGCTTTAATAATGATTATTAAGCCTCACATAACCTACCATATCTTTACTCTCCTATACTTTCAAATTAATAAGGGAATTAAACTTTAAAGATAAACCTGAAAACATATTTAAGATACAATGTTAAGACTAAATAAGATCAAAAATAAGATTCAGACTGAACATTGCACACATTATATCTATGTTTCAAACTGAATAATATTACTATTCTTTGTCATGTAAAAATAGTCTTGAAACCAAGTGGGGTGGCACATCCCTGTAATACCAGTCTGAGAGAGGAGGATAGGATCGCAGGTTCAAGGATAGCCTCAGCAAGTAGTGAGACTCATTAACCTAGTGAGATCCTGTTTCAAAAATTAAAAAAAAATAAAATAGGGCTGGGGGTATAGCTCAAGGTAGAAAGTCCTTGGGTTCAAACCCTAGTACAACAACAACAAAAAAAAAAATCTTAAAAATATATTCCTGTCACTTCAACTTTTATGAATGTAACTCACTACACAGCACTATATATCTAACCAAGACATCCTTTTGTACCCAACATTCTAGTTAGAATTACGAAATCTAAGCCAGCTGACGAGTGAGTCAAAAGACTTAATGGCAATAAATTGAAAACACTAAATTTGGCATTCTTATAAAACAACTCTACTCATATCTGATGACACTGAATCTAACACTTTTCCCTAATACTTTTTCTCTCCACATATAAATTATTTAAGATCCATTTCACTGAATTTACCGTATATTTTTCAGTGGTGTTACAAGCAAAGTTAGTTAAAATCTGTATTCCTTTATTTCAATTATTGACTACAATTATAAGAAAATAGAGATCCATATATGATATATAATATCAATTTATAACACTAATTGATTCACTAATTAATATTACTTATTAACTATATTCCTAATATGCCAAGATGAAATAGATTCATCTCATATTATATGAAGAAAAAACACAAATCTTAATCCCAACACTTTTTTACAGTATATCAATGAATAGAAAGCAAGCTAAAATTTGTGATTAATCAAAAAGCAATTTAAAAGTTTTACCTAGGATAAGCAAGGTTTCAAACAAATCTTCAATACAGTACTACATTATGATAATTGGAGAATAATAAACCTTATATCTAAGACCCTTAATCATCAACGCATCAACCACTCTAATGCATTATCTAATAATACCCAGTATAGTCCTTGGGGATATAAGCATATTTCACATTTATTTAGCCAGCTATACTCAGAGATAATACTCCAAAGGGTGAGTTAAAAAGTGTTTACTGCAAGCCGGGAGTGGTGGCGCATGCTTGTAATCCCAGTTCTTGGGAGGCTGAGACAGGAGGATCACATGTTTGTGGACAGCCTCAGCTACTTAGTAAGGCCCTCCACAACTTAGTGAGACCCTGTTTCAAAATAAAGAATAAAAAATAGGGCTGGGAGTGTAGCTTGGAGGTAGAATGCCCCTGGGTTCAATCCCCATTACCGCAGGAAAAAAAAAGAAAACAAAATGTTTACTGCAATAGTAAGCTTTCAACTCTCAAATAAAAGTGGTGTGCTGGAAGTTGGAAGTTGTACTTTGTACTCAACAGAGAACGGCCAAAGAATAACAAGAAGTTACATACAAAAACAAGTTCAACACACTCAAAATGGCACATTAATGAATAGAAACACCATCATTTAATTTCTCATTTAAAAGAAAAAGGTCAAATGACTTCGTCCCATCTACAAAGAAAAAACAAATCATGTAAAAATTTACTTACTGAATAGAGAGATAAAGGGAGCCTGTCATGTATACCCTAGAAACTAGGGTTCAAGCAAAATCAAAGGGAGTGTAAGGCACAAATTTACAATCCTATGGTCCCCAAAGATCTGATGACTCAGAGATATTTTCAGCAGTTTGCATTATTTAATGATTCAGGGTTTCTTGATTTGTTTTTTAAACAAAAACAAATGTCTATTACCAAAGAATTTTAAAAGTCTCCTTGTTAGCTTTGTGTCATTGTGACAAAATACCTGAGTAAAACAATTTAGAGGAGGAAAGACTTATTTGGGCTCTCAGTGTCCTAACAGGTTTCAGTGCAAGGTCAGCTGGCTCCATTGCATGGGCCTGAGGTAAGGCACAGCATCAAGGCAGGAGGGTGTGGTGGAAAGGCACAATGCTGCTCAACTCAGGGCAGCAGCAAAGGGGGGAGGGGAAGCCAGGGACAGGACAAGATAGATCCCTAAGGGGACACCTCCAAAAACTCACACCCTTCTACTAGGTCCCACCTACTACAACTTCTACCACTTTCCAAGAGTCCACTCAAATTATGAATCCATCAATGAACTAACCCACCGATGAGGTTAGAGCCCTCATGATCCAATCTTTTCCTAAAAGCCCCACCTCTAGCCACTGCTGCATGGGGAACAAGCCTTCAACACAGGAGACTTTGAGCAACATTCCAAATCCAAACAGTAACAGTGTCACTGCTGGTCTTGTTCATCTCTAGAAAACCTGCTAAACCATTGCCTTAAAAAAAAAAAAAAAATACCCATCCATAATATATGTGATTTCTTCACAACTAATCATTTTCAAGCCTTTCGAAACACACTGGAGGTGGTTTATAAATTGTTTTTGACAGCTAGGAATTCCAACTCTTGCTTAAATGGGCTAGAGGTGATAAATTGATTATAATCTAACAGATTGTTAGATAAAAACAGATTTGTTAGAGTATATGGTTCAAAGGGAGTAAACATTTTCATATGCTGGAGAAGGGTCTACACATTTAAAAGTGAATTAAAACACAAATACCTAAATCATCCCTACCCAGATGTGCAAAAGGTTCTATGTAGTTTAGACTTGGCTAGGGGTAAATGAGTACCCTAATAGGGAAGTCCTGAAGAAAGCTACCTAGGAAAAAGATAATTAAGAAAGGTCTTAAGCAGGCTTGTAATCCCAGTACTTAAGAGGCTGAGACAGGAGGATTGCAAGTGTGTCAGGAAATACACCAAATGATGTGTGCATGTATGAACATATCACTTTGAATCTCACTATGATGTATAATTACAAATGTACCAATAAAAGTATGAAAAGAAAATAAAAATAATGAGTCACGGTGGCATATGACAATAATCCCAGTACTTGGAAGGCTAAGACAGGAGGATCACGTTTGAGCCAGCTTTAGCAATTTAGTGAGACCCTGTTTCAAAACAAAAAGGGCTGGGGGTGTAGCTCAGTAGCAGCACACTCCCAGGTTCAAACCCTAGGAACATACACACACACACACACACACACACACACACACACTCTCAAAATCACCTCAGGTTAAAAAACAAGTTTTCCTTCTGAATAAGGAAGGCACCTATGTACTTGGAGAGCACAGAATTCACATTGCCAAACGGGCAACTGTGTATACTAATTTGCCACAAACACTTCCCTTAATTTAAGTGGTAGTATAGGATTTAAACATTGTAACAACTATTTCAAGCATATGTGTGGTAAGGGATACCACTTACTTTGAGTATGTGGCAATAACTAACATCCAAGAAATAAAATATAACTTCCTAAAATATGGTTTTAGTAAAGGCATAAATTGTTAGCATATATTACAAAATATGTAGAAATCTTTTTTTAAAATTCACTATATGGAGTGAATTGATGAGTACAGATAGACATTTTCTTACAAATTGTAGAAATAAAGCCGGGCGTGGTGGCACATGCTTGTAATCCCAGCATTCGGGAGGCTGAGACCGGAGGATCCAGGTTAGCGGCCAGCCTCAGATACCTAGTGAGGCACTCCGCAACTTAGTGAGACTCGGTTTCAAAATAAAGAATAAAAAATAGGGCTGGGGGTGTAGCTCGGAGGTAGAATGCCCCTGAGTTCAATCCCCAGTACCGCAAAAAAAAAAAAAAAAAAAAAAACAAATTGTAGAAATACCAGGAATCACTATTAAAATGAATAGCATATCTACATTCTGAAATGTTTGAAGCAAAAGCTTAATATTAAGGACAGCTGCAAGCACCCAGAT
Organism: Graphiurus murinus; assembly: GCA_004027655.1. Taxonomy (NCBI): domain Eukaryota; kingdom Metazoa; phylum Chordata; class Mammalia; order Rodentia; family Gliridae; genus Graphiurus; species Graphiurus murinus. Next base: position 5,589 of record PVLC010016827.1, read on the forward strand.
GAAAAGAAGCATAGGAGCTTCTCCAAGTATACAAGGAGAGTAAATAAGATAGAAATGAAAAGAATCCATTTAGTACAACACATGATAATATTTCAAATGAAAAGTGGATATGTAAGACCCATCTTACAGGCTCCAGAAAACACTCTTAAAATCTTCCCCAAAACCAACTTTCTCTTCAGAACTCTCCCACTTCCATCAATGATAGACAGCAATTACATAAATGAAACTAGATATCCAAGAAATTTGAACAAGTCCTTGTGCTGCCCCAATATTCTCAGTCTATATATCCTGTTAATTCTTCTTGTAGAATGCCTCTAAAACTACCCTCTCATTTTCTCAGGCAGATATGCCCAAATACCTCCTCACTCCTGCACTATTTATGAATTCATTCATTCATACCTGTACTCCTCGAAACACTTATTGTGCACTTACTGAAGTACTATACTACTCCTGAATACAAACTACCAGTTCTAACAGGAGATAAGAGACATAGTTCACAATTAATGCAATATTTCAATAACAACATCACTTTTATTTGGGGCCTACTGTGTCAGCTATTCTTACACACTATTACCCCATTTAAGTCCCCACAGCAGGCCTAAACACAATCACTGCAAAGCAAGTAAACTAAAGCACAAAGAAATGAAGAAATTTTCCTAAGATCACGCCACTAATAAAATTCAAGGTGGGATTCCACAGGAGCTTTGACTCTTCTCATTACGTGGTAAATTGACTGCATTAACTCATAAAGGTCTTTCCAGTCTACCCAGCACCAGATTCATCATCTTAAAGCATGATTTGTACTTTTAACCGCTTGGCTCAAAAAATCCTTCAATAGTTCTTTAGTCTGACCCTTCAGTCTAAGAAGAAGAAAAAAACAAGAACCAAATCCTTAGTAGCTCTGAATCTTATAAATCACTTAATTTCTCTAACCTCTTTTCTTACCTATGAAATGGGGAAAGTAAGATGGAATAGTATAAGAATTAAATAAGATAAAATATGGAAAGGATAAAACACATAAGTGCTCAAAAAGTAGAAGATATTATTCATAACTTCTGTACACAAATCTTCTGTTTTAGACAATGCACATACAGCTTCTCTTACAAAGAATATATAGATTTCTGCCTCAGTTCACACTATTAACTCCTCTCCATTAAGAATGGACACTTGTAGCTGGGCATGGTGGTGCATGTCTGTAATCCTAGTACTTGGGAATCCCAGACAGGAGGATTGGTGGTTCAAGGCCAGCTTCAATAACTTAACAAGACCACATTTCAAAATATAAAATAAGAAAAGGCTAGGGAGTATAGCTTGGAGGTAAAATGTCCCTGGTTCAATTCCCAGAATCCCCCCCCTCAAAAAAAGAAAGAAGAATAGAGACTCTAGCAAGGCATGATGATGCACACCCGTATCTCAGCCACCTTGGAGGCTTATAAGCTCCAGCCTGGGAACTTCGAGAGTCCCAAATTAACAAATAAAAACAGCTGGAAATATAACAGAGAACCCCTGAGTTTAATACCCAGAAACTGCACAAAGGGGTGGGGGGAACATGCACGCACATTCTACAAATAAAAACTACATGAATCAGTCTATCCATTCTTATCTTCATGGCCCAAGTCAAATTTCACTTACTCTAAGAAGCCATCCCTAGCCACCCACAATGAACTTCACTCCTAAGTACAACAGGGAAAGGGGAAATGCATAATTATTCAAGACCTCTTCAGATATCCCTGGTCACTAATTCTTCCTACCACATCACCTTGCACCTTGGCACATTTAAACATTTAAACAACAATCCAACACTTAAAAAGGACATAGTATTGCTTCGTGGTCTAAGTAGCCCCACCCCCACATATATATAAACTTGGAAAAAATTCTCATGAAAAGATGCATATCTTTAGTACCTACAATGTATTCTAATATTTTCTAATCTCTTCTCTTTCACTTAAAATAAAATGCTAGTAACTACCACTGATATGTAACAACCCAAATTTTGAATCATACTTTTAGAAATATAGCCATAAAAGACACAAGGCCACATGTGATGGAAAATGTATCCTCAAGAAGTATTTAATCTAGTTGGAGATAGTAGTAAAACACAACTCTTTTCCTAACTACCCCCCCCACCCTACCTTGCTGGAGCAGAAGACTTTATGTTCCTATTGCTTCACTGAACTTCCCTATCACAGAATATAATCAACAAATCGTCTAGACTATAGATATAACAATTATCAGGCAGTCATTAAATAAAACTTTTGGATTTTCAGGGGCAGAAATTACATAACATCAACTCTCTTCCCACCTTGTTCATAATCCTTAGAGGTCAGGAACAATCTTTTTGTTTGTGTGTGTGGTGCTGCGGATGACATCCAAGGCCTTGTGCATGCTTAGCAAGTGTTCTGCCACTGAACTATATCTGCTGTATGTATAGCTGAACACATTAAGAGGTCATTGTTTATAGACATTCTATGCTGAGGGTGTAGCTCTGTGGTAGAGCATGTGCCTAGCATGAGCAAGGCTCAGGGTTCAATTGCCAGCACTACAAAAAAAAAAAAAAAACTGAACCAGACTGTCCACAATTCATTTGGGAAAGGAAATAAGCATGAATCTTTGCCAAAGAAAATCAAGGAATAAAAAATAAAATCCAACTCCAATAGTAAGTTTATTATGGCCTCTACCCTAGATCCTTACTATTCAAACTGTGGGCCCCAGTATTAGCATTACCCAAGAGTTTGTTAGAAATGTAGACTCTCTGGCCCCACTCAGACTTATTGAATCAGAACCCCCATTTTAATATGATCCCTAGAGGATTCTTAACATATATTAAAATTTGAGAAGCATCAGTCTATACCATAAAAAAAAAAAACTGGCTCCTGCAAACTCAGAGAAAATCAGTCTTCTCCTGTGTTATCTCTGTAATTACAATCAGACTCTTCAAGTAGTAAGTACTACAAATATAACTATGGCATACTTTCAGGAATATTTGGGTATAAATATGGATTTTCACTTCAATGAGAAGTAAGAATTGATCACCTATTGAATACTGAATGGAATTTTCGGGAAACAAAAAATATGATCTCTGCCTTAAGACACAGTAAATGAGACAATGAATTTCAGTGGCCACAGTATTTATTATAGATTTATTCTTTAATATCAAAGATGAGATTACTGAAGATGTTGGTGAGAACAGTTAAGAACAAACATCTTTTAACGACTCTCAGTGTTACACATATTTCCAAATACTCCCTATTAAGTGTCCTACATGTAAAAAAAAAAAATGACCCGGGGGGCATAATCAGATTTCCTGGCACCTTCACTGCCTCAAAGACTAGAACCACTCTTAAATCATGCAAAATCTCAAATCGGGAGTCTATTTTGTGAACTTGCAAAAACACTTTCAAAACCCTCAAGTCACAAACCTGTCATGTCAAACTGAGACAAGAACTGTGGCCACGGGACTATTTCATTAAAAAGGGGCGGGGGGGGCAAAATAAAACAGGGATAATTCGACGAGAAAATACTGCAGGCATTCTCACGGTCTTCCTGACCTTCCTGACCTACAAACACCTCTCCATCACAAGGCAGGAGAGAGGAAAAATAACGCAGGTCCCTGAATTCAAGATTTCCTAAAAGTTGGGAGCCCATCCTCTTCCCAGCAACAGGCATTCCGATGACAGCTCAACCTCTGATTCCCCTCCCCCGTCTCCCGGGGTGAAGTTGGGACACAGGCCCCTTGGGTCCTCCCCCCAGCCACTCACCCACCCCAGAGCTGTCCACCCTTCGGAAAGAGAAACCGACCCCCGGCGAGTCCCCCAGCGCCCCTCGGGTTCAGCGCCGACCGAGCCCCGGCCCATGCTCCGCTCTAAACTCGGCCTGGGGGAGAGGCTGGCGGGTCTCACCAAGTACAGGGGGGCATAGATCTTCAGGGACTCCTCCAGGGCGCCCCAAGTGATCTGCAGGAAGGAGACCCGGCAGGAAGGGTGCCAAGTGTGGCCGATCTCGTAGCAGTTATGAGGAATGGACTTGCTGAGGGCCGCCATGACGACGAGAAGCGCCGAGGGGCCGGGAGGGGGACGGCGGGGGCTCGGGCCCCAGCAGCGCGGGCCCCAAACGCCGCCCTCGCGCGGGGCGGGCCGAGGCGGCGCGGGATAGAGGGGAAAGGTCACGCGAGCCGGGTTACTCGGGGCCAAAGTCCTCGGATGTTGAACGCTGGCGTATCGCAGCTCGAGGGGGCGGGGCGCGCACGGGAGGCGGGGAGAGGCGGGGCGTGCGCGCTCCCTCCGCCGGCCTCCGCCGGGGCGCGCTCTCGCGGCCCGGGCGCGCGCCGCCCACAGAAGCCGGCCTGGCTCCGGAAGCTGCTCCAGGTGCTGTGAAGGCGGCGAGGACCTTGGCCCGGGGTCGCGCGCTTCACACGCTGGGAGCGCAGCTCTGAGACCCGACTGCCGAGCCCCCCACCCCCTCCAGGCGGTGGAGCGCTGGCGCTCTGACTGGAGCACAGAGATGGGTGACTAGATTCTAGTGTACTTCAGTCCCCTCTAGCCCCGGCCAAGTAGGGCTGAGGGTAGTGGAACAGAGGGATTAAATGTCTTTGTTGGGAGCGGGTGGAGGAAGGGGCTTGCAGGAACAGCGCCTGGGATAAACATCCTCCGCAGAACTGCCAATTCCCGTCTCCGAGAATGCCAGGTAATGAACTGCTAAGGCTGCCTCGGGTTCCAGCTGAATGGCTCCCAGTTGCTAGGCCTTCTCAGCTCACAGATCCCTGGAAAGGCTTGAAAAATCTCTCAGCTCTGTTCATACACCTCCCCTAGTGGGGAGAGAACTGCAGGCCATCCTGTCCAAACCCTGAGCCACTGAGCAACCCTATCTACAGCATCTATGATATATATAAATAATAGAGGCAGCAGCAGTGTGTTAGAACTCACCTGGCTAGAGAACTTGGCCAACAACACACTGGCAGAGACCTGTGGGACCTAGGAGTCGTATAACCCCCACTAAACATCAGTTTCTTTCTCTATAATAACCTGCCAGTTCCTTTAGAATTCTAAATTCTATAGTTTCTTAAAGCAGGAGCTTACTACCTCTAAAAGAGTCCCTTCTAATCTAGGCTTCATTCGTTGTACAAATATTTCCTAAGCCATTACTATTTTCCCAACACTGTTCCAAGACCTGGAGAGACAGGTATGAACAAGAGGCATTTCTATTTACATGAAACTAGTACTCTAGAGGAAGAAGTTATACAATAAACAAGAAAACTAAAGCAGATAAGGCATATGTAAGTTGTTTGAAGGAAATAAAAGAGGAATACTCAGAAGAAAAACCCCCAAATAATGGTAAAAAATAAAAATAAAAAATAAAAGCTTATCTGTCTCAGGTAAACAAAAGCGGTCCTGGCCTATGATGGTGGTGCACCACAACCATAAAGGGTCCCAGACTCCCTGACAGGTTACTCTGCCAAGTGTCACTTGTATTTTCTACCCTGACTTGTAAAATGACGCATGCTCTAACATGACATCCACATGCTAACCAGGAAGGCCAGGACAAACTTTCTATAAGTAAGGAAACTTCTCAAAAGATCCATACCAATCACTTCTCCTTGTATCCCTTGGCCAAAACTTAGTAACATAGACATACTTAGTTGCAGGGAGGTTGAGGAATTCAGTCATTTTTTATTGACTGGGCAAATACACAATTAACATTTGGGATAATGCTGCTGAAGAAAATGGAAAGAACACATATGAGGGCAACTAGCAATGTCTGCCTCTGGCTACCCAAATATCTGGACATAGCATTCTTCTCACAGATAAGCATGTGTTCCCTTCTTAAGGGAGACAACCCAGAGTCCCATGCAGTTATCACATCATACTCAAAGTCCAGGATCTTCCTAGGACCAGATGCATCAATACATCCAATATACAATGGAGGAGTATGAACAAGATAGCCACAATTTATTTTAAAGATCTCCAATTCAAAAGATGAGAAGATCAAAAACACAGGAATAGCAATAAAGTTTTATCTTACTTACCTGTGATAATCCATTCATGAAAACTTTGGTGGTCTGCAAGAAAATGCTAAATGGACGCCTACATTTAAACAGGAGAAAATAAAATGCATCATGCATCAGCCCCCAAATCCTTAGCAGGTATGTAAAATAAAATGTCAAATATAAGTAACAAACTATTGCATTGGAGTACACAATGCTTAATAAAGAGCACTGAGGGGTGGTTACTGGGGATTGAACCCAGAGGCCTTCTACCTCTGAGCTACACCTCTAGCCCATTTTATTTTTTATTTGAAAACAGGGTCTCACTAACTTACTAAAGCTGGCTTCCAACCTGTAATCCTCCCTTCTTGGCGTACCAAGTAATGAGATTACAGATATAAAGAACATTTTAGGTATGGGAGTGTAGCTCAATGGTAAACAGCTTGCCTAGCATGCCCAAGGCCCTGGGTTCAATCCCCAGGACCACAAGAAAAAGTGTTTTAATTGCCAAACAATATGATTGCTATCAGTTGTTTCTGAATATAATAGCACATGTAGTTTGTGGGCCTCATAATAATATTTAGCATGAAGTGCAACATATGCACACCAATAGCCTGAGATTTTTAAATTACAATTAAAAAGACAGCTTATTTGAATTAATTGCTAAATAAAGACTTGAAGCTTAAAGAAATGTGAGAACACAATTATTGTCACTGGAGCTGAAGGTGACAGTGCTATTAAGTTGGGTATTAAAGAGGCACTTTCCGGCAAAATCAATCCTAGAATCAAAGGATAGGGTGTTTATCTTTTCTAGCACTGCTATAGAGACTCTAGCATGAGGAGGATAAAAAAAAAAGTTTTGCAAAATGGAGCAATTTGCAGGAAACCAGTAGTTTGCATTCGTAAATGGTGTTGTATGATAAATAAGATATATTAGATATATAAACACCAGGCTGTTTGTCAAAAGAAAGACTCCTCATCATGCTACCCTTATGATTGAGAATAATGTCAAACATTGCATCTGCATAGGCTACTTATTCTTTCAAGCTGGCTATGACAAGTGGCTTTAGTGGATACCCTTTTGGATATTCACTGTTTCTTTTTTTTTTTTTTAATTAAAAAAATTAAAAAACCTTAGGGTTCATCAACAAAATGAAACAAAGATTTTCTCCAAAGAAGTTGCACACTGAATAAAAAAAAAAACTGATCTGGCAATTTGTGGTGGAATCCAAAGGCTTTGAAGAGATGCCAAGCTGAAAATTGTTGCTCTTGCAATATTCTGATTTTGAAGATATAATGGAAAAAGAATGTTAGAGCTCTGATAAGCCTTGAAGAGGATTTAGTAACACTGAATAGTTCAGATCTATACACAGCCATTATAGAAATGCAGGTCAGGCACAAGCACAATGACAAAACATGGTTTACACTAAGTATGACACTGTGGTAACTCAATTCCAGCAGCATTCAAAACATACATTTCCTTTACTGATAATAGGCAAATTTTTCAAAATAACTACATATGATACAATTTTATTGCAGCAAAATTCAGATTTTTTCTCACATCATCTTATTTAAAATATATTCAGTTCTTAAGGTGTAAAATACATACTTTTGCTGTATAAACTTTGAAAGCTGGTATAATGAGAGATCTATGCTCTTTCAGTCCAAGTAAGCAATGCTTTTGCCAATACAATTCTTTTTAAAATTTGAAGGACTTCTTAGGTACCAGGGGCCTCAGGTATTCTAGCTCACTAACAAACCTATCTCTACTTTGAAATGGATCCACAGACTTTCTTGGAAAGATATCATTATATATCAATTTGCAATCCACACTATTAGAGAAAAAAGTCACACCCATAAATCTCTGAAATAAACACTTTCAATCTTGAACTGAAAGTCAGAAATCTAATGAAAAATGCCTTTAATGTACTTAGAAGCTTTTTTGTGTAGATGAATGGAATCTAGGGAGAACAGTTTTAAAATTTTCAAGTCTTAACAAATAGTCTTATAGCTGCACCCTGAATTTAAAATTTCCCTTAAAGAAATGCCTTAATTTCAGAACCTTTTACCCTCTGGAGAGGGTGGGAATAATAATCAATTATATTTAACCTAAAAGTCCTATATTCTTGATATTTTCTCCATATTCTGCTTTAAAAAAAAAAGAATAGTTTCTTTTATATATCATCTCATCATCTCTCTATATATAATCGCACATGGTATTTTTAAAAAATCAGTTGGCAACAGAAAGGCCTTAGGCAAAAGCACCGTTTTGTTAGATATATTTTCTGTTTTCCACATTTCAGCAGGCAATGTTACCTAACTTTCCTCTACTACATAACAGTCACTTTTTTTCTCCAGCCTCTGATAAAGCAGTTTCCTCATTTCAAGCCTTTAAGGAGTACAGAAAATAACCTCAAATAACCTTGCAAAATACTTAGGTATACTTTCTATAGAATTCTCAGTGTCTACATTGCTTTGATGATTTATGATTGTTCTTTTAGAAGAAAATTTAAAAATAAGTATATAATAATTAACAGTAGAGGCAAAAAAAGAACGCCTCAGAGATGAGCCAGTCTGTCCAAAAGGTCAAACTAGTTTAATAACATGTCTAAAGAAAAATAGTGTGCTGATAGAATTGGAATAAAAAAAAAAAAAGGAAGAGCCACTGAAACAATTCAGGCATATGCTTAGGAGTGATAACTATCACCAACAGCCTCAGGTATTCTGGACTCTCTAACAAAACTATCTCTACTATAAAATGGATTCACAGGCTTTCTTGGAAGGATGATAATAAACATTTGACTTATCTAATATGCTTTCTGAGAACAAGTGCATTAAATAGACTTGTATTATAGTGTGGCTTCCCATGCTGGTCTGTAACAAGTGGGAGAGTGGGTATGATCATGGTACCAGATACCCTAGTTTATATGAGAGATTTTTTTCCTCCCTTGTCATTTAACAAATTGGCATTATGATGTAGGTATTCATTTATAAGCTTGCTGTGTGTCACTTAGCCTTGAGAGATAGAACTTCCCTTGATGTGCTGCCCAAATCAGGTTTCCAGCCCCAACAATTTGAAAGTAATGAGTAATGTATTATCCAAGAAAGGTTAGGTTATGCTCAGATACCATATGCACCCTAAATGTCAGAGAGCTTAACATAAGAAAGGATTATTTTGTGATTACACAAAGTCCAAAGCAGTTTGTCCCAGTTCTTCCAGGCAACTTTCTTCTTAGTGATTCTGGTTGAAGGCTTCTATTTCTATTGGGTCTTTAATGGTTTTTTGTTTTTGTTTTTTGTTTTTTTGCTTTTAGTTTGCATGTATGCACAGTGTTGTGTGTAGTTGGATGCATAAAATTTAAATGTACAGCTTGATGAATTTTTTAAATTTGCCTCGATTCCTGAGACTACTCTCCAAATTAAGAAAAAGAGCGTTTCCATGAACCCAGAAGTTTCTCTTGCGTCCCTTCCCCACTCACAAGATAAACACTATTCTGACTTCTTGTATCTTGGTTTCATTTTGCCTATTCCTGAATTTCACATTAACAGAAGCAAAATTTAAATATATATTTTTTGTGTCTGGCTTCCGTGATTCAAAATTTTATGTATGTTGTTGTGTCTTGACATAGCTTATTCATTGTTATTGCTGTATAAAATTCTATTTTATTAATATGGCACAATTTTTACATCCTAGGACATTTGAGGTGTTGCAGGCAATGAACCTTCTTGTACTCCTCTTTTTGTGGGCATATGCTTTTTTTTCCCTTGGACATATATATATAGGAGTGAACTTACTAGTTCATGGCACAACTGTATTTTAATTCTGGTAGATACTAATAATTGTTTTACTTTTAAGGGCCAGGTTTTGAAGTGGCTTTACATTACTTTTGCTTACATCCCATTTCCAGAATAGCATGTAAGCAGTTGCCTGTCTCTAACCAAACTTCAAAGGAGAATTGGAAATGTAGTATTCCTATATGCCCAGAAAAGGAAGCTGAAATGAGATGGTACTAAGCATTTAGTGCTGTCTCTGCCACAAACGCCAACCCCCAGCCTCATACTAGTGTGAAATGACAATATTTTCAGGGAACAAATGACTGCCTCCAGCCAGGTGTGGTGGTACATACCTGTAATCCTAGTACTTGGAAGGCTGAAACAGGAGGATGGCAGGTTCACGACCAGCCTCAGCAACTTTGTGAGGTCCTCTGCAACTTAGTGAGACACTGTGTTAAATTTAAAAAATAAAATAAAATAAATTAGGGCTGAGAGTGTAGCTCAGAGGCAGATAATATCCCTGGTTCAATCTCCAGTATCACAATAAAAAAGGAAAAGAAAAAAAGATTGCCTCCAGTACAGAACTTTTGATTTTATCAACCCAATCTGTACTCTCTAGAAAAGATCTTTTACTCCCTTTATTTCATATTATAGCAATATTATTCTGACTTCAAGTTGCTGGTCCCCTCAAACTGCTCCTGAGTACAAAATTATCTATAAGCTCTAGAGTTGTATAATATCTGCAAGTTATAGTTCCCTGGCATGTAAGTGATATGATTTATTTGGGCCTGGGCCCTTGGATTCATGGAAAAATAGATGAATTCTTATTGTCTTCTCACCCACTTTGTGTTCCAATTCTTCTAAATTTTGTTACGTCTAATAAATGATAATACAAAAGCAAAAGAGGAGTTAATCATTTCGTGTTCTGCTGTTCTGCCTATTGCCCATTTAAATTGCATCATTTGCTCTCAAGCACAGGGTCTACTCCTTCCCAAATCTGAAGCCTTTGAGAAACGTAGCTACAACATGCTATTTGTTAACCATATTAGCTCTCAAACAATTGTACATTCTAGGATTTAGCTGTATCCTCTAAATTCCTTTTCCTACTCTTGTGTATCCTTCCTTGATGAATTACCTCTTTTTCAAACTTTTTACAATTACTTAATCTATGCATGACATGTAGTACCAGCGTTTTATTTTCTTTGTGAGGGTTCTCCTGCATTTATCAATATTTTTTTGGAACTCTGGTACTTAAAGCAACTTCGAGTGCTTTGAAGACAGAGATCATCTCTTGTATTTCTTTGTATAGCCGATGGTTCTCATAGTAGGTTGTCCATATAACATTTTAGAACAAATGCTATTGTTTGCTTCTGTTCATCTTACACTACCTGTCGACAAAATGGAGATATATTTTTGCTTAAAGTAACTTAGAGAACTGATATGCAAGAAATTGATTAAGTTCTTCAAAACCATAAAATTTCCTCCAAAATCAATGCACTGTCTTTAGTGCACATCCCAGTATCTAGTATATTGTCACACTCAAGCATTTGCTGAGTTAGCAAAATACAATTTAAAAATATACTTTTATTATCCTCGTATAGTTAGCACTGTAGTTATATTTTCATTTAAAGATTCAAGTAATGATGCACTCATACATTTTTAAACTTTTCAGTATCTATTTTCTCTTAATCTTAAGTTTATGTCTAAACATGCTCATAAGTCATATTGTTGCATACTACGAATATTACAAATTCCAAAATCATTCAATTTTTTTTTATCAAGGATCCTTTCACTTTCGTAGCACAAATCAGCTTGTAATAGACACCTCTGAGCTACATCCCAACCCTATTTTTTATTTTTTATTTTGAAACAGGGCCTCACTAAGTAGCTGAGGCTGATCGTGAACCCAGATCCTCCTTTCTCAGCCTTCCAGGTATTGGGATTACAAGTGTGTGCCACCATATTGGGCTTTTTTTGTAAGAATTTATTTGAGTATCCTTTTTTTTTTTCTAATTTTTTTTTTTTTTTAGGTACTGGGGATTGAACTCTGGGGCTTTCTGCTTTCTACCTCTGAGCTACACCTCCAGCCCTATTTTTTATTCTTTATTTTGAAATGATCTCACTAAGTTGCAGAGTGCCTCACTAGGTAGCTGAGGCTGGCCTCGAACCTGGATCCTCCAGCCACCCAAATGCTGGGATTACAAGCATGGGACACCACGCCCAGCTTGAGTATCTATTTTTAACAGAATAAGACCTAACTGAATAGTTGAAGTCTTCTATGCCTACTAAATCTCTTTGGATCAGTTTGTGATCTCTTTTGGAAAAACTATCTTCCACATGGTCTTGAGAATAAGGTCATCTGTCATGTGCACTCAAAATAATGCATATTTTCTGTCTCTTAAAAAAAAAAAAACTCTCAACCAATATTTCTCTAGGCATCTATCATGTTTGGAGATGTCCTCCTTAAATACTGTACCTCAGCTGGGTGCGGTGGCACAAGCTTATAATCCCAGTACTTGGGAGGTTAAGACAGGATTGCAGATTCGGACTAGCCTCAGCAACTTAGCAAGACTCCCAACAACCTAGGGAGACTGTTTTGTTTTGTTTTGTTTTGTTTTGTTTTTGCGGTACTGGGGATTGAACTCAGGGGCATTCTACCTCTGAGCTACAACCCCAGCCCTATTTTTTATTCTTTATTTTGAAACTGAGTCTCACTAAGTTGCAGAGTGCCTCACTAGGTAGCTGAGGCTGACCTCGAACCCGGATCCTCCAGTCTCAGCCTCCCGAATGCTGGGATTACAAGTGTGCGCCACCACGCCCGGCTGGGAGACTCTGTTTTAAAACAAAAAATTTTTTAAAAGCTGGGGGTATATCTCAGAGGTAGAATATTCCTGGTTCAATTTCCAGTACCAAAAAAGTAAAATAAAATACTGCATCTCATATATCATTTTTTTGGGGGGGGGAGAGTACAGGGAATTGAACCCAGAGGCATTCTACCTCAAAGCTACATCTCCAGACTGATCTTATTTCTTATTTAAAAACAGGGTCTCACTAGGTTGCTGTGATCCTCCAGTCTCAGCCTCCCAAGTACTAGGATTACAAGAGCATACCACCACACCAGGCTTGCATTTCATATATTCTTACTCTTACTGTAAATTAACAATATTTTTAGAAGTTACGTACTATGAACGCCAGGTGTGGTGGCGCAGGCTTGTCATCCCAGTACTTGGGAGGCTGAGACAGGAGGATCTCAGGTTCAAAGCCAGCCTCAGCAACTTAGTGAGACCCTGTTTCCAAATAAAATAGATCAGGGGGTATAGCTCAGAGGTAGAAGGCCCCTGGGCCCATCCCCAGTACCACAAAAAATAAATAAACAAAAAGAAGTTTTGTACTATGATATGTAAATACAATAGATAATGGAAATGTGTAAATATTTAGTAAATAAATAGCAAATATGGTAGATATTTAGAAGCTATCTATCAACATTTTAAATGTACATATCCTGTGACCCAGTAATCCTAATTGTAGGTCATTATTCTATAGAAATATTGACAAGAAAATTTCCCAGCCATTCTTTATAAGAGCAAAAATTAGTAAAAATCTAAATGTCTATATTGAATGAACATGTATAAATCATGATACATCCATATTATAGAATACAAGTAGTAAAAATAGTAAAGTAGATCTGCATGTGCCAATATGAAAGGATACTTATGATATTATAATAAAATTAAAAAGCACAAACCATTGTATAGAGAGAGAATTCATTGCTTAAAGAATAAAAGGAGCTGGGCGTGGTGGCGCACGCTTGTAATCCCAGCATTTGGGAGGCTGAGACCGGAGGATCCGGGTTCCCGGCCAGCCTCAGCTACCTAGTGAGGCACCCACAACTTAGTGAGATCCTGTTTCAAAATAAAGAATAAAAAATAGGGCTGGGGATATAGTTTGGCTGTAGAATGCCCCTGAGTTCAATCCCCAGTACCACACACACACAAAAAAAGTACTGTGTGTGTATGTATTGGTGTACATGTTTACATAGTCATTGGAGAAGGTTAGGAGAAGTCATACTAAAGAGATGAGGCAGAGCTTTCACCTTCGTTTACATACTGCTATATTATGTAGGTTTTTTTCCAACTTGTATACATTTTACTTGCATTTCAATACTTCCTTCTATATTAACTTTTTCTTGCTAGAATTTGTTACATCATAAATGCTAATTGTTTTGAATCTTTTTTTTTTTTTTTTTTTGCGGTAATGGGGATTGAACCCAGTGGCATTCTACCTCCAAGCTATACCCCCAGCCCTATTTTTTATTCTTTATTTTGAAACAGGGTCTCACTAAGTTGCGAAGTGCCTCACTAGAAAGCTGAAGCTGGCCGCGAACCCAGATCCTACAGTCTCAGCCTCCCAAATGCTGGGATTACAAGCATGCGCCACCACATCCGGCTTGTTTTGAATCTTTAAATGTTCAAAATGTCATTATTTTTACCTTCATTCCACCTCAAACTAATAGTAATTTCTATATATATATTGAATTATAGATTCAAAGCAAATTTTCGCTCAGCATTTAAAAATTATTTCTCTATTGAAAGTCTTGCATAAAATTTTGCTAATTAGATATCCCATGTTTTTTATTTTCTTCTTTGTATATTATCTGTCTTTCTACTCTGCTGAGTTTTAGGATTTCCTCCTTAGCTCTGATGTTCTGATTTCTTACTCTGTTTCTAGTATGTTTTCTTATCTTTTTTTTTTTTTTTGTATTATTCGGCTAGTAGTTAGAGAACTCTTTTAATCTGAATACCATATCTTATTTCAGTTTTATAAAAGTATTGCATCTCATCTATTCTTGGGAAATCTCCTGGAAATTCTATTAGACCAGAGTTTTTTTAAACATATGTAGTTAAAATTGTGGATACAATTCGTGGTAGTCTGGACACGTAGACAATCACAATTTTATTTTCACTAACATCACTATTACATTTTTATTTTCACTAACCTGACATAATATTTTCCACAATTTGACGATAGGCAACAAGCCACAGTAGTTTTAGCTGTGTCTGTGATGTTACCACCAGTAGAAATCACAAAGATTTTCTTTTTTTATTCGTTTTTGGCACTGGAGATTGAACCCAGGGATGTTCTACCTCTGAGTTACATCCCCAGCTCTTTTTTTGTTTTTGTTTTTATTTTATTGATGCATTGTAATCATATATCATGATAAAGGTCAGAGTGATAGAGACATACACACACACACACACACACACACACACACACACACACACACACAGCACTCGGTGAGACTCCCCGAAACTTCCACCTGCTCCCTTCCCTCCTCGTGCACAATATTGAGATTGGCATTGATAATTTTATGCATGTACATTGTGTCCATTGAAGTGTTTCCTAAGTTTGTGAGGGTCTCACTAAGTTGCTGAGACTGGTCTCAAACCCGCAATCCTCCTATATCAGTCTCCCAAGTACTGGGGTTACAGGCATGCACCACCATACCTGGCTAGATACTTTCATATTATATTAAAGTTGTAGCAGATATCTCATATATAATGTAAGTCAGCAGTCAGATCTTGTTTTTTTAACTTACTTAACTTTAATATTTTGATAAATGTACTTCAATATAATTTATTTCCTTGGTAATCTTTTATATTTATTTTATATATTTAAAAGTTTGATAGTCATCTTCAACTGCTGAAGAAATGCATGCCAAAAGCAGTTTTTAAATATTTGTATTAGATTAATGATAAAATCTCTGTAACCTCCATATCTCTTCACTTTTTGTTCCATTTTAATCTTCCTATCTCTATCTCTTCAGCAATATTTGTGAGAACTAGAGGGCCCCAAGCCAGGGCTGCAAGAGACCAGGAGCCACAGCTTTCAGGTAGCAAGAGCCACAGCTTATTGCTCTGGCTCCTTATTTAATCACAGCTTCTGATCCAAGGGGGTCCCTTTCCTGAACTTTTATTAATATATTTTTTGTTAGTGCTGCAATTTAGGTGAGGAGATGGTCACTATTATCACCAACCACCAACCAGTCCACCTGAATTACTCTCGCCAGCTTCATCAGTGTCCTTCAGGTGGCTAATCGCAAGAAGAGCTTTCCACCTCTTATGCTTAATCTGCCATTTTAAAGCTGGGATGCATATATTAATTTTAAAATTATAAAAAAATTTAAAATGCAGTGCTATATTCTTTCCTTCTATTAGTTTTCTCTCTTGTTTCCTCCTCTCTCTCTCTCTCTCTCTCTCTCTCTCTCTCTCTCTCTCTCTCCTTGCAATAATATATTCTCCAAGGACTATTTTACAATCAAGATAACTAAGGGTGGTATAGGCTTCAAAGTTCTGAAGCTAGTTAATAACAAGGCTAGGACTAGAATGCTGATCTTCTGGTTTCTTCTATAGCACCTGCCCTTTTTTGACTCTATTTCCTTTCCGAGAGCTGGTCGGACTGACATTATAAGCCACAGACTAGAAAAATCATTGTGTTATTTATTTTGTTATTGTACATGTGATTCTTTCCACCTGAAATACTATTTAATCTGTTGGTCAACAAATATTTTAGAACAGTTGATGTGCTCCAAGCACAAGCTGGGTTCCAGGAATACAACATTGAGCAAGACCCAGGCCCTATCCACGTGGACATGCAGTTGGTCTAGTAAGGAAGACAAACAACAGTCAAATATGTAATTCTTCTCCCTTTCTTTTCATGACCTTCTATCACCTGTCAAGGTCCAGTTCAAATATAACTTCTCTGTGACACCTTCCCTGTGGAGTTAGTCTCTCTTCTCTGTGCTTCCACCACACATGGTCCACACCTCTGCTATTCACAGAGAAGAGTTTTTTTCTTTTCATATTTATTGAATAGTTCTTGACACTCCTGTCACCTCTGTCCCTCAACCAGGTGGAAAGGACATGGAAAATTTGCTCATTCACCTTGCTGTCAACTTTGGTACTTAACACTGTGCCTGGCCCATAGTCGGCAATAAAAATTTGAATAACTAGAACTGAAAGCAAGAAAACAAAAACTTCTCTAGCCTCCTTTCTATAAATACCCACCGTGTTTTAAAATTAAATATGGCATTTCCCCATTGGTAATTTTTACATTTGTCATTGACAACAATTTATTTTTATTGTTTGGCTAGTGGCCAATATAAATGGAAATAAACATGTGAGCACTTGCCAGCTGTAGTTCATTATAAAATCCTAAAGTCTTTTCAGGAGTGTATTGAGAAAATCTACCTTTTGTTTCAATTAATCTGAGTTGACAGTCTCCACAACCTACACCCACTAAAATCTACACCTCCAAATTCATTTAATTCTGCATGACCTATGACTACAAAAACTGAATCCCTAAAGAATCTCAACTTCACAATTTGGCTAACTCTAATTCTTTAACCTTTATAAAATTCTTTTTGAATTACTGTTAACAAGCCAGGTATCTGGGGTTCAAGAAAAAGAAAGCAAAATGAGTTCCATATTTGTGTGGCAGAAAAAAGGTTATGTCTGCTGGAAGGAGGCAGCAGTTTCCCTTCTGCCCTCCTCTTGGGGTGAGACTCCCTTCCTGAGCGATGCCTTAGGAAAGCAGAAGTTGCTGGGGTAGACAGTCACACAGGGCTTGTAACTAGAGCGCTGGCTAAAAATGGGCCTGATAATTTTTAAGTTTGCAGCAAGGGGGTACTATGCCTTGAAGTCGTAATTTCAGATCATCAAGTAGTTTTTACAAGAGGTAGACACTTTCATTCATCTTGAAGTAAACTCAGCATTGGTTTGTGTAAAATGATCTAGATGGATCCAGTTAGATATGTTTGTTTGACAGTTGCATCTCCAGAGAGCTAAATTTTTTCTGCCTATTAACTTTAAAAACTATATTCAAGCCAGGCATGGTGGTGTACACTTGTAATCCCAGTACTTGGGAGGCTGATACAGGAGGATCACAGGTTCAAGGCTAGCATCAGCAACTTAGTGAGACACTATTTCAAAACAAAGAATAAAAAAAATAGGGTGGGAGTGTAGCTTGGAGGTAGAATGCCCCGAGTTCAATTCCCAGTACTGAAAAAAAAAAAAAAAAATCACATACACACACACATAGCATACATACATTATGGTCAGAGCTACATCTCTGCAGCTTACTGTGCCTTTAGAGAAATGTTTCGAGTGTGGGTGTAGACTACCCAAGCCTATGATGGTATTGTTTATTTTAGTAGAAATGTTTGTGCTTCCTGTTTAAACAGCTTCTCACAGGAGATTCAAGACTATTAGAGAAACTACAATTTTGAATTCATGTTGGATAAAGTGTCATAGAAATAAATGGGACTGGTCTAGGCCTAGAATAAAACGACTAAGCTGCTATTATCTCACATATAGTAATATGCAAACACAGACTTTGGAGAATGTCCCCTATTGGATATTTTGCTTTAATGTGAGGTGATCTCACAGAAGCCATAGAGGCAGGTCTCACCTCATGATTGGAAGAAGTATAAGTTTCCCATGGAGAGTGGACTGACCTGAAACTAGAGAAACTAGAGAGGGAAATGTCTTTTCCTGGGGCTACTGGAGATGGGAGCCTTTTAGTAGAGTGAGCTAACTAGCTGGAGGTTACCCCAAAGGGAGAAAATAAACAGAACCTGCCAGATATCCCAATCTTGGGAATTAGGCAGACAAGCATACCACTGCCACCACCCCCAAGGTCCCAAGATAGCCTGTGGCTTGGTTTGGGGACTCTGAAAGAATTCAGAATTAGGAGTCATTTTAAAATTTATCAGTTTTAGAATTCCCTTTTGTGTATTATTAAGTGCTGTAAAAAAAAATGTTGCTAGATATTATAGCGTGGTCCTCATCATGATGTGGCAATTGAAAGGAAGGGTCTGTGTCCAGTTTTGGGAACATCTAGTAAAGGGAAGAAAAACCTTTCCTTTCTCCCTGAGGCCAGGGTAGCTGATGGCATCCATCCTGGGGTTGCAGGAGGTGAGGGGGACAAAGGGGGAGCTGTGAGGAACAATCTGGAACTACAGGGCTGGCTAGGGCAATATGAATTTGTGGAACATGTAAGTAACTGAGAGGTATAAAGACCTGCTTGTAGAGCACAGCCTCATAAAAAATAGAACTTCCTGTCATCAGACAAGATGAAAGTTTACACCATAGTAATTTGGACATTAAAAGGTAAACCTTACCTCATCTTTAATCACAGTCTGGTGGGGTCCAGGTAGACTGGCTCTGTGTATTTGGCATGCATTAGTAACCTGTCTAATATAAGGCTTGAAGAATATAAAAGAAGGCTTAAGTGGGTTCACAACTGAATTGGTGGAAATCATATTGATCAATTTATAATCACATCCTATTTACCCAAATTTTAGTCGTAAGGTACTGAGTCCCATCATGTTCCAAGCAATGTGTAGAAACCAAAGCAGGTGCACTTAAAGTAGCTGGTGTAAACTTCTCAACACTCAATGTCAGATTATAATGATATATTCAATTCTTCTGATTAAATGAAAGATGACTTGAGTCTCCTGGTATCAAATTAGTATATTAGGAAATCTGAGGGCACTTTCCTGGGGCCTTTTTCTCTTCTAGGTTTTCTAAGGACCCTAGAAGAGGTACACCATCCAATTGGGAAGTCCCTTTGACTTTTTCACTTCAAGCTCAGTCCTGGTATTTGAGCTTCCACTGCTATTCCTTGATGCCCTGTGGAGTTGCTGTTGAAAGTTGGCCTCCCACTGCCAGTCTGGCCCTGTCAGTTGCTGCTGCTGGTTTGGCCATTGCACTGGCTGGTGTGGTACTCTGATGAAAGATGACTTCATGAGAGACCATTCTCTCAATGTCATGATCAACAGAAAATTCCCTTACTGGATCTCCCAGTAAGTATATCTGCAACATCTAGTGTTCAGTCCTTTCTATAACATACAACCATTCTCCTTCAAGCCCCACCATCAATTATATGACACCTCTCTCAAACTGGCTCAGGTGTTGGCCCTTCACAGACTGCAAAACTTTCCATTTCAACCATAAAAATACAAAAATGCTCTTTTCACTCTTTCCCAGACAACAGGCCCTTTTATGCACTGAGTTAAGTGACTACTTAGGTAGTCTCTAGGGTCACCAATCTCCTGGCTGCACTTCTCAATTGACCCTTAGACTCCAAAGGTCCTTGCTTAGAAACAGGATTTAGGAAGCTACCATGACTCCAAATCCCAGGATTCCTGTCTTTTATCTCCTATGAGGTTGTAGCTTTTAAGCGTCAGTGACACATCCCCCAAGACCTCCCCAAGCATAAGTATAATCCCTTCAATAGCATTCTTTTATGGAAGATTAAAACACTGTCAACCCATGCCTTTGCAATTTTTCCTATAAGGGGAAAAGCAAATATAGAAATTAAAATATTAAAGTATAATGTAAGATATATAGATACATAAGGCAGAGGCAGAAGTGCCTAAGTTTTCTTTGAGTTCTAGAGGAGTGGGTCAAGAAAGAGTCAAAGAACTTCACATAAGTCTTGAACAAATAGTAGGAGTTTACTTGATGAATACCTTTAGACACATTCCAGCTGGGCATGGTGATGCATGCCCATAATCTCAATTCTTGGGAGTCTGAGGCAGGAGGATTGCAGGTTCACAGCCAGTCTCAACAACTTAGTGAGATTCTGCTTCAAAAAATACAGTAAATAATAAAATAAAATAGGGTTGGGGGTATAGCTCAGAAGTAGAATGCCCCTGGGGTCAATACCCAGTATATATATATATAAAAAAAGACACATTCCAGGTGTGCATTCATTCCTTATTAATTTGACAAATATCTACTGAGTATTTGTAATGTGAGCCACACTATTGTAGCTGTTGTAGGTCAAGTAGCAAGATGAATGACTCTCCTTGTCTTGGAGGCAGAGAGAAGGAAAAGAGCTATGAAAGAGCAGCATGCTGTCTCTGTCCCTCGTGTAGTTGGTCACATCAGCCCTCCCAGTGGGCTGTCTTTCATGGCTAACTACACTCACAGCAACAATCATCACCCCAGACATCATCTACCAAAGGAAAATGAGTCAGTATTTATTAAGCATGTAATACTCACAAGCACCCTATGAAGATGGTATATTAACTATCCCCATTTAGAAATGAGGTAAATGGGAACACTCATAATGAGGCTTGCCAAGGGTCAAAGTCCTGATATATGGGGTTGGGGAAGCAGGATGTTAATCTAAGCATTTTGATTCCTGAGGCTGGGCCTTCAACCACTTTGAATAGTCCTACCAACAAACATCCCTCTACTGTCTCTTTTAATTATGTGTTTCCCTTTCTCAACACCACAGTATCCTCTGTCTCCAGTCACTTATCCCCGGTTTTACTTACATGTCCTTCCCTGTCCTAGACTCATTTGCCTTCTTACAGATGTGGTGGCACATGCCTGTAATTCCAGTACTTGGGAGGCTAAGACTGGAGGATTGCAGGTTCACTGCCAGCCTCAGCACCTTAGTTGCTGATTGGAGAACAATCAGCCTGAGGCAGGTAGAAGCTCCTCTCTGACAGCTCTCAGAAATGAGGGAACCTTCCTGCCAAAATACAATACTCAGTAGAGGAGTATGACAGTCCCCTACACATCAGTGAGAATGACAGCAAAATCTCTGAGCACATACTTAATGCATACTATCTATAATTACCACCATACCCTGAGCTCCTTGGACTCTGCATTTCAGTAGTCATCTTTGCATTCCAGGGAAAAACAAAATCCTGGTCCTGTCACAGTGCCAATGACAGAAGGCAGGCATAAAGTAGTGCTTCTTTTTGTAAAATACAAAAGTACAACTGAATTTTTGCTGTGTGTGTGTGTGTGTGTGTGTGTGTGTGTGTTTTGCTGGGGATTGCACCTCGGGGCATTCTACCTCTGAGCTACACCCCCAGCTCTATTTCATTTTTTATTTGGAAACAGGATCTCACTAAGCTGCTGAGAGTCTAGCTAAGTTGCTAAGGCCTGCTTTGAACCTTCAATCCTCCTGTCTCAGCTTCCCAAGTTCTGGGATTACAGGTATGCACCACCATGTCTAGCCTTGAATTTTTAAATTAGTTGTATTCAGATGCTTTCATGTATTTACCAGAGTTATTGATTATTAGAGGCCTAAGAGAGTTGATAAAGCAATCCCTACCAAAATACCAACATCTGTCTTCACAGAGTTAGAGAAAACAGTCCTAAAATGCCTATGAAAGAACAAAAGACCCAGAATAGCCAAAGCAATTCTGTGCAATAAGAACCATGCTAGAGGTATCACAAGACCACATTTAAAATTGTACTATAAAGCTCTAGTAACAAAAACAGCATGGTATTTGCATAAAAATGGACACATAGACCAATAAAATAAAATATAAGATGTTAAGGCAAATCCTCATGTTTATAGCCAGTAGATTTTTGACAAAAGGGCCAAAAACATATGCTGGAGAAAAGACAGCTTTTTAATAAAGGGTGTTGAGAAAACTGGTTCTTAATATGTAGAAGAATGAAATTATTCCCCTATTTTTCACCCTGCACAAAAGTCAACTTACAATGGATCAAAGGCCCAGAAATTAGACCAGAAACTGTGTAATTGCTAGAAGAAAACATAGGACCAACTCTCTCTCCAACTTACAGGCCCTGGCAGAGACTTCCTCCCTAGGTACCTAAAGCTCAAGAAATAAAATAGAGAATCAGTAAACGGGATGACATCAAATTGAAAAACTTCTTTAGGGCAAGGAAACCATTAAAAGTCTGAAAAGACAGCCTAAAAATGGGAGAAAACCTTTGTCGACTACTCCTTCCATAGAGGACAAATAACTAGGATATATTAAGAACTCAAAAAAACTTAACAACAACAAAAAAAACTAACTAAAAATGGGTAATTAAATTGAATAGACACTTCTCAAAGAAGAAATAAAAATGGGCAACAAATATATGAAAAAATATCCAACATCATTAGCAATCAGGGAAATGCAAATCAAAACTACACTGAGATTCCATCTAACTTCAGTTAGAATGGCAATCATTAAGTATACAAACAATAATAAATCCTGGCAAGGATGTAAGGAAATAGGAACTCTTATACACACTTATACAATCACTATGGAAATCAGTATGGAATTTCCTCAAGACTAGGAATAGAACCACCATATGACCCAGCTACACCACTTCCTGGTATCTTTCTGAAAGAAAATTGGAATACTATAGTGATAGATGCATACCCATATTTATGGCAGCATAATTCACAATAGCCAAATTATGGAACCAGTCTAGGTGTCTGTTTTCAGATAAATGGATAAAGAAAATGTAGTATATACACACAAGCACTTTTACTTAGTCATAAAGAACAAACTTATGTCCTTTGCAGAAGAATGGATGGAATTAGAGCATATAATGCTAAGTGAGATCAGTCAGTCTCAGACCGTCAAGGGTTGTATGATTTCTCTCATATGTAGATGCCAGAGAGAAGCTAGGAAACAAAGGGGACTTCAGATAAATGAGAGACCAGTAGAATAGTGGAAGAGGACTGGGGAGGGAAGTGAAGAGGGAAAAGTCAGGCTTGAGGAAGGGAACAGTTCAAATAATGCTATGTCCATGAAAGCATAATTATCAATCTCACTAGTATGTACAGAAAGGAAGTGGGGAAGAGTGGGGTGGGACATGGAGGGGGGGAAATATACCACTGTCACTTTGATGTTACTACAATGTATAATTATAGTGTACCAATAAAAGTATATAAAAAGAAGGTAATGCATTTGGAAGGGGTTTAGGAAATAAATAGCAACAGAAAGAGCTAGTAATTGCAGTAAGATTAATAATAGCAGTAACAAAAGTACCAATCATAATTACCATTTCATTGAATTTTATGCTGTTTTAGGTGTTTATGTGTGTTATTTACATTTTCCCCCAATCCTCACAACAGACCATTTTATGGATTTAAAAAAAAAAAAGACTTGGAGGGCTTAAGAATCTTTGTGTAGGGGGAGGATGGGGTTGGAGGGAGTACTGGGGATTGAACCAGAGGCATTCTACCTCTGAGCTACACCTCCACCCCTACTTTATTTATTATTTTGAAACAGGGTCTCAGTAGGTTGCTGATATTCTCACTAAGTTGCTGAGACTGGCTTCAAACCTGCAATTCTCCTGTCTTGGTGAGTACTAGGATTACAGGCATGGCTGGTTTAAGAATTTTTTTTTTATGCTACTGAAGATTGAGCCAAGAAGCAATCTATCTGTGAGCTATACCCCCTACCCTTTTTTATTTTTTATTTTGAAACAGGGTCTTGCTAGGCTGTTGAGGGTCTCACTATGTTGCTAAGGCTGCCTTGAACCTGTAATCCTCCTGTCTCATCCTCCCAATGGCTCAAGAATCTTAGCCAAGAAAAATAGCAGTTATTTCTGGATCAATAGTAACAACTAAAATTTTGCCAATCACACTTTTAAATCATTAGGTGTACACTTTGGTTTATGTTCTGTAGAGCTGCTAAGGATATAAATGAAAATTCAACATTACTTAGGACCTAGAATTATCTGGGCCTTCAAATCCATGCAAGGAATACAAGCCTGTGCTGACCAGGATGGCTGAGCTGTCAAGTCCTGCAGCATGCACAAACCTCACAGCAGTCTGAAATGATGTCTCAAATGTAATTAGCTTCACCAAGACTGCTATGCCGAACCCTACTGGCTCCAGCCTGAGTGCCTGGGATAAAGATCTTCTCGGGCTTCCATCAGAAACTGGGACCACCTACAGAAGGCCTTGTCAGAAAGGACCCACCATACCTCTCTTCTGACTCTGCTGTGCCACCTAAACTTCCTTAGCACACAAATTCCTTGCTAACCCCTCGCTCATTGCTCACATGCATTGGACAAAAGGTATAGTGACTTCCATGATGAATTGTAGTGTTTCCTAAACTTCTCCAGTCCCAAGAGTTATTTATATATTTATGTATGTATGTATGTATGTATGTATGTATGTATGTATTTATTTATTATTTTGTGGTACTGGGGATTGAACCCAGGGACATTCTACCTCCAACCTATGCTCCCAGCCCTTTTTATTTTTTTTATCTTTGAAACAGGGTCTTGGTAGGTTGCTGAGGTTCTTGCTACATTGCTGAGGCAGTCCTTGAACCTATGATCCCTGTCTCCCAAGTACTGGGATTACAGGGGTGCACTGCCACATCTGGCTATTTATTATAAAAAAATAGCTATATATTTAATAATAGGTCTTACCTATAATTAAATAAATAATAAATATTATTAAATTAATAATAAATCACTCTTAGATATTTATTATAAATAAACATATCCATGCTTTGTGTCTGGAGATTCTGATCCAGTGATTCTAAGTTGGACCTGGAAATTTATATATTTTAAACATCCTCATATGACGAAGAAATTCATATGAGGAGAGAGAACCCAAGTTAATAAGAATCTACTCACATCATGTAGAACCTAGGAGTTGCCAAGCCTGAATATTGGAATCACCTGGGAAACTTTTTAATCCCATGGAAGCCTTAAATTTTTATTATTTTTTCCTTTCTCTCCTTTTTTACTTTGAAATAATCTAAAAGTTACCAAGAAGCTGCATGAAGATCCTAAGGAACATTTTTCCTAAACATTTAAGTGTTAGTTGTTGGCATGATGCCCTAGTACTCTCAAATAGTTTAGCATTTCCTATAAACAAAGCATTTCCTTATGTAACCACAAACCATCTAACCCAGGAAAATCAACATCAACACTTTGTCACTCTCTACTCCTCAGATTCCATTAGTTTTCTAATTACTTCAGTGTCCTTTAGAGTAAAAGCAGAGTAGAAAACATGTGTTGTCTTTATTTGTGTCTCTTTAACCTCCTTCACTCTGAAAACAGCTCCTCATTCTTTCCTTGATTTTCATGACATTTACGTTTTAAAATTACATTTAGTGATCCCAAATTTCCTAACTCTTAGATTCTGGCTATGCGTCTCTGGAAGGAATGCCACAGAAGTGACGTCTTTTTCTTATGGCACCATCTCAGATTGCACCCACATTTGATTTGTCCTATCACTTGTTATGAGTACTTTGGCCTCTTGACTAAGATGGTATCTGCCAAGTTTCTCCACTAAAAAGTCACTCCTTATCTCTCTGTAATTAATAAGTTTTTAATGGAGAATAGCCTTAAGACTATGTAAATATCCTCATCAAGCTTCCAGCTTATTTATTTCAACGTATCATGTGCACTTGGTATTCTTATTTTACCCAATGAGTTATAGTCCATTAATATTATTACTCTTTTTTTTCCCCTTTGGTGGTACTGGAAATTGAATTCATGGGCCTTTTGCCTCTGATCACACCCCTCAGCTCTTTTTATTTTTATTTTGAAACAGGGTCCTGCTAAGTTACTGTCCACTGACCTTGAACCTGCTATCCTCCTGTCGCAGCCTCCCAAGTACTGGGATTACAGGCATGTGCCACGGGGTCAAGCTTATTATTCATTTTGATGATCAATTATCCCAACTATAATCAGTTGGGATACCAATTATGCCAACTATGGAAGCTCCTTCGAGCTACTTATTGCACTTTTTATTCTTTGAACATTCTGTTTTAAGGCTCAAGATATCCAAGTTCATTTTTTAACTTTCACTGCCCAGCACTAAAATCAGCCAATTCTTCAAAGAATGAAGAGTGGAAAAATAGCCTCCTTTTATTGAAGTATATACAATGTATATGGAAAGCAATATAGTAGGTATAGTAGGTATGCTAGGTATGCCCCAGGCTATTGGGATGTTGCTGTTTCTGATCCTGCAAGTGTACAGAGCTAAGAAAAAAAATGTGTATATGATTTACTTCTATATCTAATTCTGTACTGAAAACCCTACAAGTCTTCCAACCAGTCCAACACCAGTAGATTCTTTCTAGTTTTCTCCCATTCCATATTTGCAACTTTCTGACAATAAGAGATGTCTCATGAACAAATTTACTTATTTACTAGTCTTCTCTCACTTGTTCCCTAGCACCCATGCAGGTAACCTTGTTACCCCCTCTGGGGCTTTAACTTCCCATCCAAACAGAAAATTGCTGCACAGAAATACCCTTCATCCTGCTTGGACTCACCTTATCCCACAGGAGATCCTTCTGATAGCTTTAGGCTCTGACACTAACATGGTTCCAGGCCACCACTGCATTATGCCCTTGCTCACTCTGCTCAAGCTCTGACATCCACACGACATCATCTTCCCACCCACATGCCTGCTCATCCGGTTCAGGTTTTGCCATCCTGTACTGAATCTCCTTCCCCACCACCACCATATAGATGCCCACCTTGCTTAGAGATGGTTAATGCCTTTGGACTGAATTGTTCAGAATGGG
The DNA here is from genome assembly GCA_004027655.1 of Graphiurus murinus. Classification (NCBI taxonomy): domain Eukaryota; kingdom Metazoa; phylum Chordata; class Mammalia; order Rodentia; family Gliridae; genus Graphiurus; species Graphiurus murinus. Next base: position 32,672 of record PVLC010016827.1, read on the forward strand.
GAAAGAAGGGAAGGGAAGGCAAGAAATGAAGAGAAAGATTTGGATTTGGGAATAACTACAGTGGGGTATCAGCCTCTATGTTTCTTTATGTACTTCTCCAGGTTATTCTGATAATGGTGATATTTGGGGTTTATTGAATTTAAAACTTTTATATTAGGAAGGCTGGAGAAGCAGACATTTTAATTGAACACCTTTTCCCCTCCTCCAGTGCTGTGAATCAAACCCAGGGCCTTATGCATGCTAAGCAAGTGTTTACCACTGAGCTACATCCATAGCTTATTAATTAAACATCTTCTAAATGCTGTTCATTATATTAAGTTCTGAGGCAGATATAAAGAATTAGATATTATACCTACCCTGAATAGTTGAGAATTTAAGAGAGAGATTGAAAAAAGAAACTAGAATACAGGCAGTAACTTATAGAAATAAAGTTTGTTGCAAATGCTATATGAACAAAGTGGACATTACTAATTCTATGTATGAAGCTGGGGAAAGCTAATGACTGAGATAGGTATTAAGGGATGAATAGAAGTTTTATCAAGAAAGAAGAGGAAAAAAGGAATTTGTAGCAGAAAGAACTTCTTGCTCAAGGTAGACAGAGATGTGAAAGCTGGGATCTTTATTAAATATTAGATCCTTCCAAGAACATTATCATTTGGCTTGAAGTATGGTTTCAGGTCAGTGAACCAGCCTGGTGTTACATATTGGTCCATTAAAACTCTCCATTCAGTCTTGGAGAGTAATACCAAGTAAACAAGAATGTAATACTATGATTTACATTTTTCTCTCGAATCAAATTTATAATGTCACTTTAAACTTGAGATTTTTCTCTTTTTTTTTTTTTTTTTTGTGGTACTGGAGATTGAACCCAGGGGCATTCTACCTCTGAGCTACACCCCTAGTCCTATTTTTTATTCTTTATTTTGAAACAGGGTCTCACTAAGTTGTGGAGGACCTCATTAAGTAGCTGAGGCTGACTTCGAACTCGGATCCTCCGGTCTTAGCCTCCCAAGTACTGGGATTAAAAGTGTGTACCACCACACCCAGCGTTAAACTTGATATTTTTAACTAGACATTTTGTGGTTAGCTTTTGTAATAGTACATAGAATTCTATGTCATTCTTTTAAAAATGTATTTTCATTTTGCTTAATTACTCACACACTACATGAACATTCTCAAGGTAAGTTAAACAAAAAAGAAAGACCTATATGTAATTCAAGAATCTATTTTTACCCCTATCTAATTATATTTCCTTTTCCAGATGTAACCATTGTTGTCTGTTGCCTTCTCATTTTTCTATACACACACACACACACACACACACACACACACACACACACACAGAGTTTTACTTTTCATAAATTAAATAATGGACAACATTGGATTTCAGGCTTTACCAGATTTCAAAGCCTAAAAGAACACACAAAAAGAACTGTATCTCATCAATTGTTTCAGGCCTTTTTTCTCAAGTCCCTCCAATCTCATGTGTATTATGGCTATTGCAAACATGTAGTCATTGGGAATTGAGCCACCTTTAAAAAAGAGGTTCAACCATAAGATCTCTCTAATACATCTATCTGCCTCTTTCCTCTTGTGGCTTTAACATGGCAAAACTAAGCTGAGAAGAAAAAGATAGAAGAAGAGAGTAAGGGAGGAATATATGGGCTTTTGGGGCTATTGGATGCCTGAACCTTTAGTATTTAGATATCTATCCTTCTCTCCACAGCTCTAGACCACTCTGCCTCTTGTAGCCAGAAGGAGTGTTTGAAGCATGTAAGATCTTGGAAAAAGTGCAACTCAGCAAAGTCTAATCATCAGTGATTGGAAGAGAAATGTGCAATAAGAGCCAAGTGGGAGTTAACTCAAAGGCATTTTGAAAGTTGGCCTCAGTGAGTTAGAATTGCAGCCTTTTGCCCCAAATTTCCCAAAAAATACTCTATAGGATTTTTAGAGTCCTTAACTAATGTTATGTAAGGCAATTTTATGTGTCTATTTGTACAGATTATTTGCTAACTTTTGAGCAAGAAATGATCTCCAAATACCCTTGTGTCTACTGATATTTCAAGGTAAGGGAATGCTCTGGAATGCTTCCCATTTTCCAAATGTAATATT
>PVLC010016828.1:7727-28163 GCA_004027655.1 Graphiurus murinus
GCAAAGAACATGATTTTGTTCTTCTTTATGGCTGAGTAAAATTCCATTGTGTACATATCCCATAGTTTTGTAATCCATTCATCTGTGGTTGGACATCTTGGCTGCTTCCATAGTTTGGCTATTGTGAATTGAGCTGCTATAAACATAGATACACATGCATCGGTCTGATAATTTGGTTTCTATTCTTTTGGGTATATACCCAGTAGTGGTATTGCTGGGTCATATGGTAGGTTCATTCCCATTCGTCTGAGGATCCTCCATACTGTTTTCCACAGTGGTTGCACAAGTTTGCACTCCCACTAACAATGTATTAGGGTTCCCACTTTTCCACACCCTCCCCAGCAGGTGTTGTTGCTCGTGTTTTTTATGATTGCCATTCTGACTAGAGTTAGGTGAAATCTCAGGGTAGTTTTGATTTGCATCTCCCTGATTGCCAATGATGTGGAACATTTCCTCATACATTTATTGGCAATTTGTATTTCTTCTTTTGTGAAGTGTCTATTTAGGTCCTTTGCCCATTTTTTGATTGGGTTATTTGCTTTCTAGTTGTGATTTTCTTGAGTTCTTTGTATATCCTAGATATTAGACCTTTATCTGAAGTGTAACTGGCAAAAATTTTCTCCCACTCTGTAGGGTCTCTGTCGAGGTTCTTGATAGTTTCCTTTGCTGTGCAGAAGCTCTTCAGTTTAATGCAATCCCATATATTGATCTTCCTTTGAGCTACTTGTGCTTTTGGGGTCTTGTTGAGAAAGTTTTTACCTGTGCCTATGTGTTGAAGTGTTGGTCCTATGCCCTCTTCAAGTAGCTGCAAGGTCTCTGGTCTGACTTCCAGGTCCTTGACCCACCTTGAGTTGACTCTTGTGCAGGGTGAGAAAGTGAGGTTTATTTCCAGTTTCCTGCATATGGTTAACCAGTTTTGCCAACACCATTTGTTAAAGAGGCTATCCTTTTTCCAGTGTATATTTTTGGCTCCTTTGTCAAAAATCAGTTGACTGTAAGTCTGTAGGTCTGTTTCTGAGTCTTCTATTCTGCTCCATTGGTCTATGTGTCTGTTTTTGTGTCAATACCATGCTGTTTTTATTACTGTGGCTTTGTAGTAGAGTTTAAAGTCAGGTATTGTGATGCCTCCTGCATGATTTTTATTGCTAAGAACCACTTTGGCTATCCTGGGCTTTTTGTTTTTCCAGATGAATTTAAGGACTGATTTTCTATGTCTGTGAGGAGCGTCCTTGGCAATTTCATGGGTATTGCATTGAATTTGTTGATCAGTTTTGGGAGGATGGCTATTTTGATGATATTTATTCTGCCTATCCAAGAGCATGGGAGGTCCTTCCATCTCCTAAGGTCTTCATCGATTTCTTTCTATAATTTTCCTTATAGAGGTCTTTAATCTCCTTGGTTAGGTTTATCCCTAAGTATTTTATTTTTTGGGGTGCTATTGTGAGTGGAATTGCGTTCTGGATTTCTTTATTGATTGATTTGTGGTTGGCATTTAAAAAGGCTTATGATTTTTTTTTTTTGCAGTACTGGGGATTGAACTCAGGGGCATTCTACCTTTGAGCTACACCCCCAGCCCTATTTTTTATTCTTTATTTTGAAACCAGGTCTCACTAAGTTGTGGAGTGCCTCACTAGGTAGCTGAGGCTGGCTGCGAACCCGGATCCTCTGGTCTCAGCCTCCCAAATGCTGGGATTACAAGCGTGCGCCACCACGGCCGGCCTGGCTTCTGATTTTTTAAGATTGATTTTGTATCCGGACACCCTACTGAATTTGTTGATCAGTTCTATAAGTTTTTTGGTTGAGTTTGTTGGGTCTTCTAAGTATAGTATCATGTCGTCTGCAAAAAGTGATAGTTTTAGTTCTTCTTTCCCTATTTTTACCCCTTTGATTTCCTTCTCTTGCCTTATTGCTCTGGCTAGAGTCTCGAGTACTATATTAAAGAGAAGAGGAGATAATGGACATCCTTGTCTTGTTTCTGTCTTTCGTGGGAACTCTTGCAGTTTTCCTCCATTTAATATGATATTGGCTGTAGGTTTATTGTATATTGCCTCTATGATTTTGAGGTATGTTCCTTCTATTCCGATTCTCTGCAGTACTTTTAGCATGAATGGGTGTTGGATCTTGTCAAATGCTTTTTCAGTGTCAATTGAGATGATCATGTGATTTTTGTCTTTGAGTCTGTTTATGTGGTGAATTACGTGTATTGTTTTTTGAATGTTGAACCAGCCTTGCATCCCTGGGATGAACCCGACTTGGTCATGGTGTATAATTTTCTTGATGTGGTTTTGAATACGCATTGCTAGTATCTTGTTTAGCAGTTTTGCATCTAAATTAATCAATGATATAGGCCTATAGTTTTCTTTTCTTGAGCTGTTTTTATTTGGTTTGGGTATTAGTGTGATGTTGGCTTCATAGAATGTGTTTGGAAGGGTCCTGTTTCTTTCTATTTCATGGAATAGCTTGAGGAGTATTGGGATTAGCTCTTCTAAAAATGTTTTATAAAATTTACTTGGAAAACCATCTGGTCCTGGGCTTTTGTTTGATGGTAAACTCTTTATTGCTGTTTCTATTTCTTTGATTGTTATTGGTCGGTTTAAGTGTTTGATATCTTCTTGACTCAATTTAGGGAGGTTGTATGTGTCTAGGAAGTTGTCAATTACTTCTAGATCTTTCATTTTGTTGGAGTACAGTTTTTCAAAATAGTTCTGACTATCTTCTGTATTTCCATACTGTCGGTGGTAATATCCCCTTTTTCATCTCTTATTTTGGTAATTTGGGTTGATTCTCTCTTTCTTTTGGTCAGATTGGCCAATGGTTTATGTATCTTGTTTATTTTTTCAAGGAACCAGCTTTTAGTTTTGTTGATCTTCTGTATTGTTTTCTTATTCTCTAATTCATTAATTTCTGCTCTGATTTTTGTGATTTCCTGTCTTCTCGGCTTTGGGGCTAGATTGTTCTTGTTTTTTGAGGGCTTTGAGCTGTGTCATTAGGTTATTTAATTGGTGGTTTTCTGTTCTTCTTATGTGGGCACTCAGTGCTATGAATTTCCCTCTTAGTACTGCCTTCAGGGTGTCCCAGAGGTTTTGATATGTTGTATCTCCATTTTCATTGGTTTCTAGGAATTTTTTAATTTCTCCTCTTACTTCTTCTATGACCCACTCTTCATTCAGCAGTGTGGTGTTCAGTCTCCATGCGCTTACTCAGTTACTTTGGGTCTTCCTGGAGTTTATTTCTAGTTTTACTCCATTGTGGTCTGAGAAGATGCAGGGAATTATGTTGCATTTTTTGAATTTTCTGGTGCTCGCTTTGTGGCCGAGGATGTGGTCTATTTTGGAGAAGGTTCCATGAGCCGCTGAGAAAAATGTGAATTCAGTTGTAGTTGGGTGGAAGAGTCTATATGTGTCAAATAGGTCCATTTGGTTTATGGTATCCTTTAGGTCTGGTGCATCTCTGCTGACCTTTTGTTTAGAGGAATGATCTAGAGATGTAAGAGGAGTATTGAAGTCTCCTAGTATTAGTGTATTGGGAGCTATGTGTGTCTTTCTTTCATACAGAGTTTGTTTTATGAAGGTGGCTGCACCTGCATTTGGGGCATAGATGTTGATAATTGTTATTTCCTCTTGCTGGATTGTTCCTTTTACTAGTAAAAAATGACATGCTTTGTCTCTTCTGGTAAGCTTGAGTTTGAAGTCTAGTTTATCTGATATCATAGTTGCTATTCCTGCTTGTCTCTGAGTTCCATTGGCATGGATTACCTTACTCCAGCCCTTCACCTTTTGCTTGTGGGATCTTTGCTTGTAAGGTGTGTTTCTTGGAGGCAGCATATGGATGGATTCTGGGTTTTGATCCATTTTGCCGCCCTGTGCCTTTTTATTGGGGAGTTGAGACCATTTATATTCAGTGTGATTATTGAGAGATGATTTTTAATTCCTAACATTTTGAGTTTTGACTTCTGTTTGCAGTAGTGTTTGTTCTTTTAGCTTAGCTGTTTGCTTCCTGGAAATTATTGTTTCTCTGGTTCTGACGTTTACTGTTTAGTTCTTCTTTGTAGTTAATCTCTTTAAGTAGTTTCTCTAGTGCTGGTTTGGAAGACAAAAATTCCTTCAGTTTCTGTTTGTCATGGAAGGTTTTTATATCCCCGTCAATTTTAAGAGAGAGTTTTGCTGGGTATGAGAATCTTGGCTGGAAGTTATTTTCTTTCAGAGTTTGGAATATGTTACTCCATCCTCTCCTTGCTTTCATGACTTGATTCGGGAGGTCTGGCGTAATTCTAATTGGTTTGCCTCTTAATGTCACTTGGCCTTTTACTTTCGTTGCCTTTAATATTCTCTCCTTTGCCTCTACATTGGTCAATTTGATTACTATGTGGCATGGTGAACCTCTTCTTTTGTCTTGTCTTGAGGGAGTTCTGTATGTTTCCTGCACCTGTGTGTCGACTTCTCTATGTTTGGAAAATTCTCTGTTATTATTTCTTTGAAGAGATTGTTTATTCCATAAGTTTCAACTTCTAATCCCTCTTCTATGCCTATAATTCTTAGGTTAGCTCTTTTAAAATTGGCCCAGATCTTTGATGTCCAATTCATACTGTCGTATTTTTTTTCTAAGTTATGTACTATAGATTCGTTGTTTGTTTGGCCATCCTCTAAGAGTGATATTCTATTTTCCATGTGATCTAATCTGCTGTTTATAGTTTGCATTGATGCCTTCATTTCGATTATTTCATCTTTTACTTCCTTCAATGCTTCTGTTTGGCTTCTCTTTAGGTCTTCGAATTCTCTGTTTATTTGTTCCTTTATGTCTTCCTTTATTTCTTTAAAGCTCTGCCTACATTCTTTCTGAAAATCCTGTATTGTTTCTAGTATTAGAGATCTGAATTGTTCTTCTGGTAGTCTCTGCCATTTTGGGTTGGTGAGATCTGTTATTGAGGGGTTGTGGTGGCTCATTGTTTCTTTGTTATTTTTCCTTCCCATGGTTTCCCTGTTCTTTGATTTATATCTTTGCTGTTCTTGCAAGTTTTCTTGTCCAATCTCTGTAGTTGGGGTTTAGCAGTGACAGGGTGTGTTCAGAGATAGAGTTTGGATGAGAGGTCACCGTAATAGATGCAGGGATAGGGTAAAGAAGGGGGTAAAGATTAGAGATGGCAGATATTGATATGTGACAGTAAAAAGAGAAAAAGAAAAGAGAGGAGGTAAAGTGTAGCAGAGAGGAATATGGGGGGGGACTTGTAAAGGGGTAAGGAGGGGGTTCAATGACCTAAGCAAGAGACAACAAAGAAAGTATTCATCCAAACAAACATAAACAAATCAAAGAAATACAAAACTATAACAGAGTATAGACAGATCAAATTTAAAACTTAACACCAAAAGAGAATGAAAACAAAACAAAACAAAAAACAAAAAGCAAAACAAAACAAAAAACCTCAAAATCTACAAATAGCAAACAGACACTAAAACCAACGCTCTGCTAGTTCGTAAGTACCGAGCTTAAATTTTCACATGTGTCTTTGGCGTTTTTTATTTATTTACTTATTTTTTTAAATTTGTTCTGTCAGTGCAGCCAGAGAATTACCCACTGCTAGTTATGTCTCTGGACTCTCCACTGGGTCTGGCTGCATCTTTGTCTCTGCTTTTTGCTTTAGCAGTCTAAAAGCCAGGCCTTTCCAGATACCCCGTGTGCACTGGGTTCCTCTGCCCTTCTGGCCCTGTCTAGGCTCTAGCAGGGCAGATGGCTGAGTCTATCCTTTGTTTTGTGAATCCCGCACCCTGCACCTGGGGTGCGCGTAGCCCAACTTACGGCTCCCTGCTGCTCAGCCTGTTCCCGTTCTGATGGCTGGGGGTGAAATAGGACAATGATGGTCTGCGTAGCTAGCAGGAAGTTGGTGGGAGGGGCTGACGGCAAAGATGGCAGCCACCATTCCCAGCGCGCGCAGGCTCCCCTTTCCAAGTTTGTGTTCGAGTTTCCAATATTCCTTCTCTTCCTTCCATCAAGAAGCTGGATTCACACCTGTGCTCTTTCCTCCTTTGCGCCGTTGCCTACTGCTCCATCTTTGGGGCGGTACGTAGACACTGGCCCTCGGGAGCTTCCAGCTGGCCCGCGGGAGCTTCTGCCGACTGTTCCACAGGGGAGTTCTGTTCACTGTGAGTGTTGCGGCAATCCCCACCTGGGTAGTTCGTGGAGATCTGGGGCCAACGCCATGCCTTGGCTGTTAGCTGTGTCCCCGTGTATTTAGCCACTCACGGTGTCTGGCTCGTCCCTGTTGCTCCTTCCACAGCCTAAATCTTCCGTGTGGCACCAATCCACTGATCCACCGATCCACTGCTGCGCAGGGTGCAGGGCTGCGGCCCTGGGCTCGGGACCGCAGCACCGGGTGCGGGGCCGCAGCAAGTTCCCTTGCCCTCCTGAGTCTGCTTTTTTGATCTTCTTTAGGTGTAGTTCAAATTTCACTTTTTTGTTGTATTTTTCTTCTGTTAAGATGCTCCTTATATGGTAAATTTGGTTCGAAATCACAGCATCTGGGGAAAGCTGTTTCATTCAGTCGCCATCTTGGATCTCTCCCCTTTTTGATTTATTTTCTATTCTTTTATTTTTGAAAAAGGAGGCTGGCTGCGAACCTGTGATCCTCCTTTTTCAGCCTCCCAAGTACTGGAGTTACAAGTGTGCACCACCACACCAGGCTCTATACTTCCTTTTCTGGTTTCAACTCTTATGAAGATATAATTCACATACTATACAACTCATACATTTTTCTTTTTTTGTGTGTGCTACTGGGAATTGACCCAGAGGCATTCTACCTCTGAGCTATACTCCTAGCCTATTTTATTTTTATTTTCTAAACAAGGTCTCACTAAATTGCAGAGGACCTTAATAAGTAGCTGTGACTGGCCATGAACCTGTGGTCCTCCCGTGTCAGCCTCCCAAGTACTGGGATTATAAGTGTGCACCACCACATCTGGCCCAGGTCACTCAATTAGAGTGTACAATTCAAAGGCTCTTAGGATGTTTACCCAGTTATGCCACCATCATCAATTCTGTAGCATTTTGATTACTCCCCAAAGAAACACTGTGTCCAGTGTCAGTCATTCTCCATTTCTGCCAAGTACCCCAGCCAGTAGACAGTCTACTTTCTGCCTATAGATTTGTCTCTTTAGACACTTCATGGAAATGAAATCATATAACACATGACACACTTCTTCTGCTTGGCATCCTGTGTTCAAGGTTCATCCATATTGTTGTGTATATCAGTATTGCATCCCTTTTCATGGCTGCATAGTACTCTACTGTATGGGTATATATACCACACTTTATTTATTAATTTATTAATGAATGGACTTTTCATTTTTTGACCATTACGAATAATGTTTCCATAAACATTCATGTTTGAGTTTTTTTGCTACCCTACGATTTCATTTCTCTTGGGCGTATGTCTAGGAATGGAATTGTTCTATCACACAGTAACTCCATATTTAACATCTGAGAAACTGCCACACGGTTTCCCAGAGTGTTTGATTATTTATGGCAGTGTGTGAGGCTTCCAGCTTCCCCACGGTCTCATAATACTTGTTATGTGTCTTTTTGATCAATTTCCTTGAACATACTTCTGTGTTTCAGGTTTCTCTGGTTTACTGCCCCTCTCCAAGATGGCCATTGCTAGGATATGAATGACGAAGCCCCTAACCAGTGCTTATGTTGAAGTCCTTAGCTCCGGGGCGATGGCATCAGGATGTGGAGCCTCTGGCAGGTGTAAGTCATAAGGTAGAGACTCATGAAAATGGTGGCTGCCTTATAAAAGAGGCTTCATTTCCCATCTACCATCCACATGTGAGAGAAAACACACAACACTTCTTTCTGAGTCTGACTCAGAAAGTTGCTCAAAGTTGTGATTTCCAATTTCATTCATTTCCCTGCAAATGACATAGTTTTGTTCTTCTTTATGACTGAATACAACTCCATTGTGTGTATAAACCTCATTCTTGTTATCCATTCATCTACTGACAGGCACCTGGGTTGGTTCCATAATTTGGCTGTTGTGAATTGTGCTGCTATAAACATGGGCATGCATACCTCTCTAAAGTACAAAAGGAAGCTATGAAAGTAGAAGGGAGACAGGGTAGAGGACAGGAGTCACAGAAGTGAGGGAGGAGGGAAGGCTACAGGAGATACTGGGGAGTGAAATTGATCAAATTAAGTTTCTCTGTGTGTACAGATGTGCCACAACGAGACACCATTCTGTATAATCATTACTACTTTTTTTTCTGGTACTGGGGATTGAACCTAGGGGTATTTTACCTCTGAGTTACACACTCAGCCCTTTTTATTTTGAAACAGTGTTTCAGTAAGTTGCTGAGGGTTTCACCTAGTTGCCCAGGATGGCCACAAAACTGTGATCCTCCTGTTCTAGCCTCCCCCTTACTGGGATTACAGACATGCACCACCACACCTGGCCATCATGTATAATTAATATAGAAAGAGCCCTCTCCCCTCCCACCACATGAGGATGCAGCCAGAGGTGCCGTCTGTGTGGAAGAAGCCCTCACCAGTCACTAAATCCACCTTGGTCTTGAATTTCCAGCTCCCAGAGCTGCGAGAAGTACATTTCTGTTGTTTATAAGCCACCCAGTGTATGGCCTGAGTGGACAAAGACAGCCATAGAATGAATGGGAGGATTGGAGAGGAATTTCTTCTTTCTACTTAATTTTTTATTGATGTAATTGTATATGATAGTAAGATTCAAAATAATATATTCATATAACATTATTTGTCTGTTTCTTTCCCCATATCTCCTCTTTCCCTTCCCTCCTCCCTTTCCTTATTCCCTTCCACTAGTCTACTGGACTCAATTCTAAATTCACATGAGGTTGCTTTTATTACCTTTTTTCTCTCCAGCTTCCATATATGAGAGAAAACATAGGACCCTTGATTTTCTGAAGTTGGCTGATTTCAGCATGATGGTCTTGAGTTCCATATGTTTTCTTGCAAATGACATAATTTTGTTCTTCTTTATGGCTGAGTAAAACTCCATTGTGTATATACCACATTTTTGTTATCCATTCATCTCTTGAGGGTCACCTAGGTTGGTTCCATAACTTGGCTGTTGTGAATTGTACTGCTATAGACACAGACATACATGTATTACCACAGTATTCTGACTTTAATTGCTTTGGAAAGATGTGGAGGAGCATTACGGCTGGAGCTTATGGTAGATCCACTTCTAGTCTCTTGAGAAACTTCCATACCCATCTCCACACTGGTTGTACTACTTTAGAATCCTACCAACAGCGTGTATGCATTCTGGAGGGGACTTCCATTGCGTGGACCAGCAAGGATTGAGGTCCTGGAAGGTGAGCTCTGACTCCTGAGGCCTCCAGATATCACAGGGCAGCTTAGAGAGCCACACAGGGGGAGTTGCACAGGGCCCCTCAAACACCTAGAGTCCTGAGTGTCTGGTCCCAGAGGGACATGTATCAGGAGACTCCCACAGCCATGCTCTCTTCCTTCCTCCTCCCTTCTTGCAATCTCTCAGTCTGGAGGAAGGTGAACTTCAGTGCTGCTCCTTCCCCCTGGAGTAGCACCTTCCAGGACCTGTTGTGATGTGCTACAGAGCTGCCTCTTCATTGGTGGAGGAAGTGAGGGACTCCGCAGTGACCCCGCTAGGCTTGGCTTTCCATGTGCTAAGTTAGAGCTCATGAACTAAATCTTCCCATTCACTAACAGATCCTGTCTTCCCAAGCCCAAGCAAAGGCATAGTTGGCTGCATGATCGTAGTTTGCATGGCAGAGGCAGGTTATTAATTTTCTCATTCTTTTCCTTTGCATTCTTTCTGCAATAAATACAAGTCCCAAATGAATGATGCATCTGACAGGAAAAGATGAAGATGATAAACAAGAAGGCAAAGGAGAAAATTAATAAAATCGAGATTGTTGTTGTTGTTACACTGCTATAATTTTAGTGTTTGCCAAATGTTTTAGCCCATGACCCACTATCTACAAAGATTTTTGTCTAGCTTGACTATTGTAGTTCATATTATGATAAAGGGGATTCCCCAAACATAATATTATTTAATACAACTAAATATTTTTAATTGTACAAAGTTTTAATGAATACATTATCATTGTGAATAAAATTCAGATAAAGCAAATTTCCTTATTAAATATCATCTCCAATTCCAAGACCCTTATCTCAACTATCCTTCTTGCTGCCGTAAGACCACAAAATGGCCACACAACTTAGAGGAAGGAAGATTTCTTTGCTCAGTTTTTGGAGACTGCAGGGTTCAGCCCATGTCAGGCTGGGTCCATGGAGCTCAGGTCATGTTGGTAGGAAGCAGAGAGATGGAGAGCACAAACCTCTGTTCTCACATCGTGGAGGCCAGAGGCAGAGAGCCAACAGGGGGAGGAGAGACCTTATACAACCCCTGAGGCCACGCCCCCGGGAACACCTCCTCAGCAACCAGGCCCTGCCTCCAGCATGGCTACTTTCTTTCCATGAGGGGACATTTTAAATCCAGACTATTACAACCCTCTAAGAGACAGTTGTTCCTATTTCTGGTCTGTATCTTTCCAGATGTTTTCCTTATATATTTATGTACTGATACACTTATCTACAGAAATAAGAAGGTGTGCTTTCTCTCCAAATGAGTGTGATTTTACTTCATTGTTTAAAAGGTTTATTTTTTCATTTATAAAATATCTTGAAGGCCTTTCATATCAGGATAGGTGTGTTTATTTAATTTTCTTTTAACTGTTACATAATATTCTACAGTATAGGAATACTACAGGGTATTAAGCTATGTCCCTATTAATGAGTAGGTAAATGGATTGCATTTTTATTTGTGTTGCAAATTATGAGTGAGAGAACATTCTGGTACATACTTCTTTCTGCACATACACCAGGGTTTCTCTAGGGAGAGGCTCAGAACAGGAATTATTGGGTCAAGGTATATTCACATTTTACATTTTAATAAATGTACAAATTGCCCTCCTGAAGGTCCGAACCTAGATTATGTTGTTGAATGTGTTTTTTCTTTTTTTGTGTGTGTGTGTGGTATTGGGGATTGAACTCAGGGGCATTCTACCTCCGAGCTACACCCCCAGCCCTATTTTTTATTCTTTATTTTGAAACCGAGTCTCACTAAGTTGCAGAGTGCCTCACTAGGTAGCTGAGGCTGGCCGTGAACCCGGATCCTCCGGTCTCAGCCTCCCGAATGCTGGGATTACAAGCGTACACCACCACGCTTGGCTTGAATGTGCTTTTTAAAGAATTTTTACTCTTTAAAATTTTATGTAACTAGACATGGTGGCACATGCTTGTAATCCCAGTACTTGGAAGGCTGAGACAGGAGGATCGTAGGTTTGAGGATGGCCTCAGCAATGGAGTGAGACTCTCAGCAACCTAGTAAGACCTTATTTCAAAACAAAAAACAAGTAAAAAGGAGTGGGTGTAGTTCAGAGGCAGAATGCTCGTGGGTTCAATCCCCAGTATCTCTCTCTCTCTCTCTCACACACACACACACACACATACACACACTCACACACACACACAAATTTTATGTGTCCTCAATCTTCTACCTCTGGAGATAATGATCTACTTGTTAGAGGAGCAGAGTCCTGTATTCTTGTGTGCTGGAAAGAAAGAACTCATACAAGACACAAGAGAAGTGTGTTGTGTAAGCAAGAAGATTTATAGATATGCTCTCTATGGGCAAGATGGGTCCCAGCTGAATGGTAGAGACCCTGGGTAGAGGTGGTGGCATCTGACTATCTCTGCATCTGTTCCCATCTTGCTGAGATCATTTAGTAGATGGGGTGACTGACAGGAGGGCTTATACAGTCATTTGGTCCCTGCACATGTGCCTACCCATAACTGCCCAAGGGAAGCCCACGAGGAGCAACACCACAATGCTGATGATGTGTTAAATGCCTGAAATTCCAGGACTTGGGATCACAGTTTGATGGACAGCCTCAGCAACCTAGTGAGGCCCTCTGCAATTCAATGAGACTCTATTTCAAAAATAAAAAAAGTAAATAGGGCTGGGGATGAATCCCCAGTAACACACACACATTCGCACACACACATACACCCCAAAACCAAAATAAACCAAAACAAAAAACCCAAAAAGAATATGGGGTTATGTCAGATCACTCTGGGCCCCTTCTGCTCATAGGCATCCTGGTGCAGGGTCCTGGAATTCCCTAAATTCTTAAAGAGGAAGTTCTTAACCACAGGTTCATCCCAGATCTGGGTCTAAAGGAACGTGGGCAGGCTCAGAGGAGGGTCTGCCCACCTGAAGGTGGGTTTGGGTGGATTCTGAGTATGAACGTTTCTAGCAGGTGCTCTCAGGGTTCATGTCTACCTAACTACCTAACATATCTCCACTGTTTCTTTGAGAATTGTTGATTTGCAATTCAGAATAGGCATAATCATTGTTGTGTTTTCTCAACCAGAGAAATCTCCACGTAAAGGCTTACTTCTAATTGTGGGACAATACATGTTGTTTCTGTCGAAGCAATTTCAGGCACCAGTAAGCAAGGAAGGGAGGGATTTTGGGGGTGTGCAAGCTGTCTTGTGCTCTGAAATTACTTTGTCATCTGGCTGTCCTGTGAGGCACATATAAGACTCCACTTTTTTCTTCAGCTGGGGGATACTGGTCTACACTCAAGGCTGGCTCAGAATGAGGAGGCCCTCCTTGCAAATCTGTGCTCTTAGTTTCTGGCTCCTCTTGCAGAGATCCACAGTGGTCTGGCAGAGCACAAGTGAGAGGAACCCACAGCCGCTGGAAGAGGCACCAGGACAGGAGAGTCCCCGCAAGGGAGGAAGGAGGGAGCAGACATACCTTGCCTGGGAGGGGCACCATCAGCCCGCAGTCAGGAGGGCACAGGCCAGGCCATCTGCCGAGAAGCTGGGAAGCAGAGTGCGCAGCTGCCCAAGGAGGGGGCTGACGACCGAGGTGCCAGCACCTGGGCATTAAGCTTGTGGTGTGCCGGCACCTGCTTCAAGGCTGGCTGGTTGCACGGAGATGGATGATGGGGTGGGGGGAATGGGCTGTGGAATAAACCTGAATGCAGAGGAATCTCACAGCAACTTGGCGCTGGATCCTAGCGTCATCCCGCTAAGCAGGGAGCGGGCAAACCCGTCTTGTGGGATGGAGTGCAAGGCTGCCACCCGCACGGAGTGTCTGGTGAGGAACTTTGTGAATGAGGAGTAGAAGAGCCCCTGACCACGAGGAGGCAGGCCTGAGAACGGTAGAGGCAATGAGCATGCCCAGAGACGTGAAGACAGGCAGGAGTGGAGAAGCCAGCGCACTCTCAGGCAGGGCAGACTGGCCGCTGCACACAGGGAGACGGCGTGCTCTCCAGCAGCTCACTTCCACAGCTTGCTCCTTCATCCACTGCATCTTCGAAAAGTGGTGGGTGGGAGCACCTCTGGGAGGAGAACTCAGTGTTATAACGAGCAAAGTTTACTTGAGGTCACCTAGGAGGAACAGGGCAAGATGACTTAAAAATTTAGCTGGCTGCTTATTGATTTCTCTGGCAGCCTTACCTGAAACAAAAAGCAATTTTAGAGTCAGGCTTACAGTCATTTAAAGGGGCCACAGCTTCTTCCCATAAGCATAGGTGATGGGCCCAACAGCACCTGCCTAGTGGCTAACAGAATCTCCCTCATCCCTGAAAAGCTCATCTTGAAGCTCCTCCAGGGACCCTGCTGCTCACACAACTACCCCTGTGTTCTGACAAGAGTGTCCCATCCCACACTTTTTTTTTTTTTTTTTTGCGGTACTGGGGATTGAACTCAGGGGCATTCCACTTTCGAGCTATACCCCCAGCCCTATTTTTTATTCTTTATTTTGAAACAGGGTCTCACTAAGTTGCGGATTGCCTCACTAGGTAGCTGAGGCTGGTGCGAACCCAGATCCTCCGGTCTCAGCCTCCCAAAGGCTGGGATTACAAGCGTGTGCCACCACACCCGGCTTCATCCCACACTTTCGAGAGGAGGAGGACAGAGCCAGCCATCCACTTTGAAGGATAGAGCTGGGGGCTCTGCTGGGGAGAGGGTGGGGTCAGGTATAATGGAGTTCTGAGAACCAAGATCAAATGTCTTTTCTGGGATTTTGTGCATGTGTAGTACTAGGGACTGAGCCCAGGGGGCGCTCTACCACTGAACCCCCGACCCCCCCAAGCCCTTTCTATTTTGAGACCGGGTCTTACTTGACCTTGAGCTCCTCCAGCCTCCAGTACTGGGATTGCAGGCATATGCCATGGCACCCAGCTCTTCTTGAGTTTTGATGGGAATTCGTCCTGAGACCATGTTTATAGCTCCTCTCCTGCCTCTATCTCCTCCCCTCCCCTGTCCTGCCAGCTGTCACCTGTCTCTGCTCATCTCCTGCGTTACTTGTGCTGTGAACACTCCTTGGGCAAGATCAGGAGGATGCAGCTGGTTTACAGAGATGGAAATTGAGACTCAGAGGGGAAGGCCACTTTCTGGAGTCATACAGATAAAAGAAGACTGCATGACCTGTTAGCCTCCCTCCCAATTGTGGAAACTTGGAATTCTCTGGAGATCTGATATGGAGTTCTGGGTGATAAGAGGAAGGGAACACTCTTGGAAGGGATGGTTAAGTATATTACCATGAGGCTCTTGACTGGGTCTTGGATATAAATCACATTTATAGCCTCATGTCCAGTGACCCTATGAATAAATGGCAGCATTGACCTTCCCATTATCAATCCCTAGAGTATGCATCTGCCTTCCGAAAAGAGAGCTTGCTTTTGGCTCAGGATGGTATCCCAAAGACCAGACATCAGAGAATTCTCTCAGTAAACTAGGGAATAATGAAGACCTAGGGTTCCCCAGAACTTTTACCTCAGGATAGCAAGACATGGGGCTAGGGTTTGCCGGTGCTCTGTTGAGAGAGAGAGAGAGAGAGAGAGAGAGAGAGAGAGAGAGAGAGAGAGAGAGAGAGAGAGAGAGAGAGAGAGAAATGGCTGTTGGCTGACAGATGGCTTCTTTGGACTGGGTTTGATACACACATATATTTTTACAGTGTCTGGGATAAATTCTTCAATATGTAGATACTGCTACCATTTTACATCTGAGAAAATGAAGATTATACCGTGCTTAAATTGTACATCTAATAAGAACAGTTCTGACTTAACGAGGTCTGGTTGGCTCTGAAGTCTGTGTTTTGTCCCCCAAACCTTAAAGTTGCATTAAAATCCTGTTGAAATTTTTGTGCCTTTTGGATAATTTCCAGCTTTCCATAAAGGTTGGGGGTGTGTGGAGGAAAGAGAAGGAACATTCACTGGGTGTCTCCTTTTGTTTAGAAGAACAGTCTAGAGTTGTAAGAGGAGTATTGAAGTCTCCTAGTATTAGTGTATTGGGATCTATGTGTGTCTTTGTTTCACACAGAGTTTGTTTTATGAAGGTGGCTGCACCTGCATTTGGGGCATAGATGTTGATAATTGTTATTTCCTCTTGCTGGATTGTTCCTTTTACTAGTGAAAAGTGACCAGCTTTGTCTCTTTTGATAAGCTTAGGCTTGAAGTCTAATTTATCTGATATCATGGTTGCTACTCCTGCTTGTCTTTGGGTTCCATTGGCATGGATTACCTTACTCCATCCCTTCATCTTTAGCTTGTGGGAATCTTTGCTTGTAAGGTGTGTTTCTTGTAGGCAGCATATAGATGGATTCTGGGTTTTGATCCATTTTGCCACCTTGTGCCTTTTTATTGGGGAGTTGAGACCATTTATATTCAGTGTGATTATTGAGAGATGATTTTTTATTCCTAACATTTTGAGTTTTGACTTCTGTTTTTGGTGGAGTTTATTCTTCTTTGTTTAGTTGTTTGCTTCCTGGAAATTATTGTGTCTCTGGTTCTGACGTTTACTGGTTAGTTCTTCTTTGTAGTTAATCTCTTTAAGTAGTTTCTCTAGTGCTGGTTTGGTAGACATAAGTTCTTCCAGTTTCTGTTTGTCATGGAAGGTTTTTATATCGCTGTCAATTTTGAGAGAGAGTTTTGCTAGGCATGAGAATCTTGGCTGCAAGTTATTTTCTTTCAGGATTTGGAATATGTTACTCCAGCCTCTCCTGGCTTTCATGACTTGATTTGGGAGGTCTGGAGTGATTCTAATTGGTTTGCCTCTAAATGTCACTTGGCCTTTACTTTTGCTGCCTTTAGAATTCTCTCCTTAGCCTCTACATTAGTCAACTTGATTATTATGTGACATGGTGAACCTCTTCTTTGGTCTTGTCTTGAGGGAGTTCTCTATGTTTCCCGTACTTGTGTGTCGACTTCTCTTTCTATGTTTGGAAAATTCTCTGATATTACTTCTTGGAAGAGATTGTTTATTCCATAAGTTTCAACTTCTAATCCCTCTTCTATGCCTATTATTCTTAGGTTGGCTCTTTTAAAATTGGCCCAGATCTCTTCGATGTTCAATCCATACTGTTGTATTTTTTTTCCCTAAATTATGCACTATAGATTCGTTTTTGGAATGATCATCTTCTAAAAGTGATATTATATTTTCCATGTGATCTAGTCTGCTGTTTATAGTTTGTATTGATGCCTTCATTTCAGTTATTTCATCTTTCACTTCCTTCAATGCTTCTCTTTGGTTCCTTTTCAAGTCATCGAATTCTTTGTCTATTTGTTCCTTTATTTCTTCCTTTAAAGTTCTGCCTACACTCTTTCTGAAAATCCTGTATTGTTTCTAGTATTAAAGATCTGAATCGTTCTTCTGGTAATCTCTGCCATTCTGGGTTGGTGAGATCTGTTATTGAGGGGTGGTGGTAGCTCATTGTTTCTTTGTTATTTTTCCTTCCCATGGTTCCCCTGTTCTTAGATTTGTATCCTTGCTGCTCTTGCAAGTTTTCTTGTCCAATCTCTGCGGGGGGGTGGTGGTGTTGCAGGTATCTGAAGGTATATACAGGAATAGTTTGTGTTCAGTGATAGAGGTTGGGTAAGAAGTCACAGTAATGCATGCAGGAATAGGGTAAAGAAGAGAGTATGTTTCAGTGGAATAAAAGGTTGAGTGTGTTGAGGTGATATATTGTCCAGATTAGTGATAGTATATATGTCAGGAGATTCTGGTAGTCAATATAGAGTTTTGAGTGTGATATATGAGATAGTCTTAATATGAGACAGGAAAAAAAAGAAAAAGAAAAGAGAGGAGGTAAAATGTTGATGAGAGAAATATATAGGGGAGAGAGGAGGGGGAAGCTTGTAAAAGGGAAAGGGAGGGGATTCAACAGACTAGGCAAGTATTAACAAAGCAAGCAATCATCCAAACAAACATAAGTAAATCAAGGCAATACAAAATGAATACTGAGTAAAAACAGATGAAACATAACACATTAAAACAAACAAACAAAAACCCCAAACATAAAAACAGCAACCAAGCACTAAGACAAGCACTCTGCTAGTTTGTAAGTACCGAGCTTAAATTTTCGAGTGTGTCTCTGGCATTTGTATTTGCTCTGTCATTGCAGGCAGGGGGTTTGTTGCTGCTAGCTTATATCTCTGGGCTCTTCACAGAGGCTCCCGCAAGTCAGGGGCGCAATTCAGCTTACAGATCCCTGTTGCTCGTATTTCCGTTGTTGTTTGTTCCACCTCTGGTCGCTGGGAGAGCAATAGGTCAATGGAGGTCTGGATGGCTGGCAGGACGTTGTATGGGAGGGGCTGGCACGCAAAATGGCACATGCCGGTTTACCGCTTCTGCTGGCTCGAGTCGCAGGGCGCCTGCGCCCTTGTTTCCTGGAATCTGTGCAGCTCCACTCCTCTTTTTTTTCTGTCAAGAAGTTGTGTTTGCTGCCATCCCGATTCAATCTCTGTTGTGCAGTCATTCGCCCAGTCCCTGGATTGGTGCCCTGGAAATGTTCCACTGGAACTTATGCTGATCGTCCCACGCATTCTGGTCGCTGTGGCTGGTGGGGGGTTCCCTGCCTGGGTAGGGTGTGGAGTCCTGGAGGCACGCACGCCATGCCTGTTCACTGGGTCCGCCGAGGTGCTTGTAGTTCTCAGTTTCAGGTCCTGGTTCCTCCGAGTCTGCAGCCCTCGAGGGGCCCGCGGTCCGCTCTGGGTCTGCTTGGGGCCCACGCAGAACCTGCAGCTCGCAGCAAACCTCTGCTTGGTGGTCTCCTTTATTTCCTGAATGGCTCTCCAAGTCCTCTTCTGTTGTGGTTCAGCTTTTGTCCCTTTTTGTTGATTTTTCCTTCTGTTGAGAAGCTGGGTTTTTTGGCAAATTTGATTCGAAATCACAGCGTCTGGGTAAAGGCATTTCACTCAGGTGCCATCTTGAATCAGCCACCAGGTGCCCCCTATACACCCTTCATGCTTTCTTTACTTTTTCTTACAGAAGCACTATGAAATAGGTCATAGGCTTACTTCATTATGAGAATAATTGCTTCAATGGAAAAAAGGACTAGGAGTCAGAGTTTGACTTGCAGTTACAAAGTTAGTTTTAAAAATGTATCTTTGAGAAACGGAGATGAGTTTGAATGGTAGTAAGTGTAAGAACTATGAACTGAAAGTAGTAGACACATCACCAGGGAAATCTTGAATGACACATGAAAATCAAACCCAAATTAAAGGGTTGCTGGAGAGTCCCTTACCTCTAAAAGTAAACACAATTTTTTTTTTCCGTCAGACTGGCAGATGGCTACTTGGTGAAATGTCTATGGGCTGCTAAGCTGCCCACATGATTGTATATCCTTATACTACTAGCATTGGTCTCAATTATGAGGAAATTAGAATAACAGTAGTCTTCATGATACAGGCCATGCTTCCTGATGTGTGGCTTTCCTTGTCCCCAGAAACTGCATCCCATGTCATGCTCTGGGCCGCCTCTCCCTCTCTGGAAGCGATGCCTGCAGGATGATTTGGTCTGAGGTTTGCCGCAGGCTCTTCTCACCAGTGCTTGCCCAGTGCTTGGTCTCCAGCAAGCATCAGACTCCAGGCAATGGGGAGGTGTAGGGAACAGAAGCTTTTGACAGCAGTTTGCCTTTTCCTTCTCTGCCTTTCCACACCTAGTTAATTCCTTTCCATCACCATTTGTCTATATAAGTGCCCATTGAAAAAGAGAAAAAGAAAGAAAATTTACCCCCAAACTCTCTCATCTTCTCTGCCCTAGAGATAATGTGATTAAATGGGGCATAACTGGCCTCAAGCTACACCAATAACATCATGAAGTTTGGCTCT
Source organism: Graphiurus murinus (assembly GCA_004027655.1). NCBI lineage: Eukaryota > Metazoa > Chordata > Mammalia > Rodentia > Gliridae > Graphiurus > Graphiurus murinus. The sequence continues at coordinate 26,918 of PVLC010016828.1, forward strand.
TTACCTATTAGAAAACACAATGTCTCCAAAGAGAATGGGCTCATTTATTACAGCTCCCCAGAATGCCTGTGCTGGACCAGGCCCTGAGCATAGCTTACTACAGAGAAGGACAGGATAAGGGAAAACCCCCCACACCTTACAGAAACAAGATTCTGCTTTTTCGACTCAGCAATTAATCTCCTTTGGCTTTGCTAAATATAGCCAGGGCAGGACCATTCTGGTGTGAAAATCCAGGGGGCCCTGGAATGGCACAGCAAGCAACCTTGCAAATGACCTCCTGAGCATCCCAGAGGGGCCACGTGGGTGCCCATCTCTGTGGCCGGTGGCCCGAGTGGCACAGTGGCAGCACTGTGCAAGCACACTTAAAGGACAGGAGGAGAGTCTGGTTTCTCTTTGTCTACCACCTTTTCTGCTTCCTTCCATTATTCTCCACACTTTTGGGTAAATAACATACAGCCACTGATTTCTGTGGGCTCTGGTCCCTTCTACATTTCTGCTTGATTTCGTCCCTTGTCTCCCCTCACTGTTGATGCTTGGCCCCCTGGCTTGCTTTCTGCCCTAATACATCATGCTGGTGCCAGCCTTTACTCCTGCTATTGCCTCTGCCTAGTTTACTCTGTTCCTAGAGTCTCTTGCTAGTCAAGCAATCTTTGCAGAAAGGTCTCTGCCCTTGGCCACTACCTACTCCCCTCCCAGCCAGGGCTCAACCATGTCTTGTCATCTTTGTTCCAGCATTTCTCACTCTCTAAGGTTCCCTTGCTTAACTCCTTGTTCAGCAGTCCTACCCTTCTGGAAGATAAGTCAGCTCCTCAAGAGCAGGGTCACTGATGGTTTGTTGACTGCATACATCCAACTTCCGGAACAGTGCCTGGTACAAGCTAGCGCACCACAGTGTCGGTTGAATGAATGTGTTCAGTGTCTCGGGTAGATGACTTGGCGCCAAGTCAAGGGGGAGATGGAATCTAGGACAGGGGGTGTAGTTTAGTGATAGAGCACTTTCCAGGCATGCACAGGGCCCTGGGATCAATCCCAAGCCCTGCCAAAAAACCCCAAATAACAATAAAAAGAAATGGAACCCAGTGCTGGACTGATCTGGGCCATAAGCACTTCCCTCCCCACCCTCATATAAGGCCCTAGGCTCCAAGAAAGACTACTGCTTTTGTGTAATGATGGACTGGTTTTCTACCTCCAAGCCATACCCTCAGTGGTATTTTATTTTTTATTTTTATTTTTTTATTTTATTTTA
>PVLC010016829.1:0-33921 GCA_004027655.1 Graphiurus murinus
AAGGAAAAAGGGGAGGAAGGAGAGAGGGAGAAAGGAAGGAAAGAGGGGGGAAGGAATGCTGGGACTATATCTGTGAGTAAAGTGAGGCAGGAAAGCCAACTGAACTCTCAGTGTTTACTTCACTGGGTAACCACACAGAAGCACTCACAAGGCAGGTAGTAACACTATTTACTCAGATGAGAAAACAGGCTCAGAGAGATGAGGCCACCAGTCTATGGTCCCTCAGCTTCTAACAGACCTACTAGGATATGACTTGTTTTCAACCACTGTTAGTGTTCCTTCCACAGCGCCATGTTTCCCCCATGGGTTGTGAAAGCACCACCATATCTGAGGGCAGCAGTTAGCAGGAGGAGGAGTAATAGTAAGCTGTATAACATGGAAGCCTCTTTGTTGTAGGAGTAGACAAGGAAGCAGAAAGCCTATGAAGTGTTTGATGCAGGAAATGGGAACAGAGAAGCAAGTAAACTGAACTAGAGGTGTGTGTGTGTGTGTGTGTGTGTGTGTGTGTGTGTGTGTGTGTGTGTGTGTATCTGTTTGTCTTCCTGGGACTGATATTATACACACAGTGATGTTTAACATTGTATGTCAAGTTGACCGGGACATGGCTACTCAGAACCCAACTTAATTATTTTGGGGGAGAAATATTCTGTGGAAAGATAAACTAAAAACTAATAGAAAATAGAATGAGCCAGGTGAAGGTGCACATCTGTAATCCCAGTACTTGGGAGGTTGAGACAGGAGGATTGCAGGTTTAAGGCCAGCCTCAGCAACTTAATGAAACTCTTAACAACCTAGCAAGACCCTATATAAAAATAAAATAGGGTTGGGGGTGTAGCTAGACCCTATTTAAAAATAAAAAGTAAAATAAGGCTGGGGGTGTAGCTTGGAGGTAGAATGTCCCTGGGTTCAATCTGTAGTGCCACGAGAAAGAAAAGGAAGGAATGAATGGAGGGAGGGAGGAAGAGAGAGAGAGGTAGGGAAGAGACGGCAAAGGAGACAAGCCTAAGTCAGACTTCACTGAATATACTCCCTTCTGTTGTGTAGTTTTGACTTTGGAAACATATGTTTTACATATTCAAAAATTCAATTAAGTCTAAAGGGAAAAAAAGCAACTCCTAAAAATTGAAAACAAACTGAAACGAATGAACCTAACCATATAGCAAGTTGGTGGCAAAACCACACAGAGAAATGGATTATTTCAAATAACTTTAGTGTTTTAACTGTAGATATTTCATGAAATACTGTCTAAGCACAAACAGAGCTAAAAAGAAATCTTAAACTCCATTGAGTGTCTGTTAGGAAGCATGAAGGTATTATTACTTTGAATATATCCTACATAGTGCAAATATGTAATTATGTGAATGATGTTGATAACCAAGATTTCCAATGAAAGAGTAAAGACACAAGTAGAAAATCAAAGAAGTAAAAATACTTTCAATTTTGCCAACTTAGTTTATATTTGAATTAGAAATACCAGTATGAATTGGAGACCTCTCCTTCCCTATTATTCATTATTAGGCCTCAAAGTCAATGATAGTATAAAAAAGCTAAGTAGCACGCCAGATTCCCAGATTGTGTTCTCTTTGTAACTGCTCATTAAAAAAAATAAGGGCTCTGGGGAAGAGCAACTGACTCCAACTCTGAAACAGGAAAAACATAAAATAACATCCCATTTTGTTAGGAAGCAAGGAAGCTATCAAATATCAATGAATCATATAAAAAAAGGGCAAAAGAGAAAATGCAAAAGTGCTCCCACTGGGACAAAGGTAAGTACAATAGACCAAAACGCATCAAATACATCAAAACCGATGAGTTGATAAAACTTAGCATCTAAAAACAACCCCATTTCACCAAGAAGAACTCTCAACTCACTGAATCCACAGAAACTATTACAGCACCAACTCCTCATGAAGAAACTGGCTCAGACCAGGAAGTAATCTGGTTTCCTCCCATCTCTAACCCAGACTTTTGCCCTGAAATCCAGACCCATACATCTCAAATGACCTCTCCAACTTCATGTTTACTAGGTATCTAAATATCAACATGTTCTACAGAACTCCTAATTTTGCTTCCAAATCTACTCATCTCATAACATTCCGTCTCAGTTACTAGAAACTCCCTCCCCTATATCTCATATCCAGTCCATCAACACATCTTTCCACTTTTCCCCATTCTACAAGCAGTCTCTACCTCTGCCACCACCATCTGCATGGATGACTCCGGCGCCCCCCTGAGGATTTCCCTATCTCCCACTCTTGCCCACTTCTGTCCTTTACAAATCAGCCAGGCAGATCCTTTCAGGGTTTCCGGCAGATAATGCCATTCCTCTGCTCAAAACTGCAGTTGGACTAAATTTCTACAAGGTCTACACAATCTGGCCCTACACACCTTCTTAACTTTACCCACTTTCTTACCGGTCACCATCCTCCAGCTAGCCTGGTTCCATTCAAACACGCTGAATGTTCTCCCCTCTCAAGCTCCTTCCTTGCTCTTATTCCCTCTCCTTAGAAGGTTCAACCCTAAAGTCTCCAAGGTTGACTCTCTCATTCCAGTCTCTGCCCACATGTCACTTTTCAGAGACATCTTCCCTGACCACTCTATCAACCCCAGAACTTCTTTACATGCAGGTACCTGTCTCTTTATCAGACCTATTACATTATCCATCTGCTATGTGAGAGCACAATGTTTGTGTTTTGTTTAGAACCATGTCTGGCACATAGCTGCTGTCAATAAACATTTGCTAAAAGGAATTAATCTGAAATTCACCTCTATTTTTTAAATATTATAGTTTTCCCAGATCTGTAACAGAAGACCACTTTAGCTCATTATATATCCTTGATTATGCAGATTAAGTTACTCTCTAACTTCTGGGAGTAAATTATTTTTACCAGTTGTCTTCTTTCATCTCTTGCTTTTTCCAGACTAGAAATCTCAAACCTTTATACCAGATTGCAATTGAAGTCTTACCTCAAAATCTGTCGTTAAAATCTGATACTCAGCTGAGACCAGAGGATCCGGGTTCGCAGTCAGCCTCAGCTATCTAGTGAGGCACTCCGCAACTTAGTGAGACCTGGTTTCAAAATAAAGAATAAAAAATAGGACTGGGGGTGTAGCTCAGAGGTAGAATGCCCCTGAGTTCAACCCCCAGTACCGCAAAAAAAAAAAAATCTGATACTCAGTGTATTTAGTAGGAAGTGACTAACAATCATGCTGCCATCGATGGGAAAGTTAACAGGCACTAATCTAACATTTTTTTGTTTTGGTACATTTTCAGCTGTAGGAAAACATCTAAGATTTGGTAATTTCTAAAGAAAAGAAACTTGTTTCTTCACAGTTATGAAGTCCAAGACCAAGGTGCCAGCCTCTAGTGAGGGCCAGCTTGCTATCACCTCATGTGGCAGAAAGCATCCCACGAGTGGAGAGGGAGAAAGCCAATCTCATCCTTTTATAAAAAACCCACTCCACCATAGCACCATTCATCCACTCAGGAGGGCTCAGCCCCACTCTTGACACTGTTGCACTGGGGATTAAGTTTCCATCCCACAAACTTTGGGGGACACACTCAGGTCATAGCAGTTTTGCTTTCAGAATTCCTCATAGCTCAGGGCAAGATCACTTTAAGCAACTGTCACACCTTTAATACTGACACTGACAGAAAGATTTGTGAGTAACTAGAAAATGGAGGTTATGTTTTACTTCCTTTGCTTTAAATGTTTGAAGTTGCATTTTAAACATGTATGGTCCAGATAAAACAAGACTAAGTAATTAGTGCAATTTGTCTCCCAGATTAGCAAGGGAAGAGGAAGGGAACAATATTTCCTTTTCAAACATTTGCTGAGCACCATGATATGCTAGGAATAATATTTAAAAAATAGTATTTAAGTTGGTCCAATAAAGACAAGTATTCTGAGAATATAGAATGCAATCATAGCTAAAGGTTTAATATGACAGAAAAAGTTGTGTGTGGGGGGGACATATTCCAAAAACCATTGGGGTGTATGTGGGTGTATAAAGAATGTGAGGCCAGTTTTTCTTAAGTCTGAGAGTGTAGAGGAAAATAGAGTAGCTCACATGCAGGTTGTAGACCTGCCTTATGTTGGCCAAATGTGAAGGCTAAATGGTGAGTCTTAGGAGTTGAGAACCTTGCAAAGGGCATCCATCAGAACCTCTAGGCGGCAAACACATATGCAAAGTTCTCATGCAAAGCTCAATTTCAAATCTTCTTTATGCATAAAAATTTCATAGTACAGCAGATTGGGCACGAGGCAGAAAGGATAGGATCCAAATTCTATATCTACCACTCAACAGATATGTAACTTTGAGGAGATCATTTAACCTTTCTGATTCTCTACTTCCCTCTGTAAGAAGACACAAAAATTATCTTAAGGACTTATATGAAGATTAAATAATGGAAATTATTAGCACCAGATCTGGAAGCCTATGCATATATGCTCAGTTACCATCTTTTTTCTTTTATCTTTTGTCTGTCTAGGAAGAAACATTAGCAGAGGTCCTATCTACAAAATATTTTTGTTTTAGAAAAGCACAGTGGCACACACCTGTAATCCCACTACTTGGGAGGCTGAAATAAATGGATCGCAGGTTGGAGCCTCAGCAACTTAAAAGCAACTTAATGAGACTCTCAGCAACTTAGCAAAACTGTTTAAAAATATAAAAATAAAAAGGGATGGGAGTGTAGCTTGGATATAGAATTCCCCCTGGGTTCAATTCCCAGGACCAAGAAAAAAAAATTTTTTTGTTGTTGCTATTGTAAAAGTTCTTTGTAAAACTGCAGCTCCTGAAACTCCTTGATTCTCTGCAAAGATCTCCCAGCAGACACAATCAAAAATCCATCAAGATGAATCACATTCTTCCCTCTGTCCCATGGACAGCAGCCTCTACCAGCAGCCCCAGACTCCTAGCTGACCCTTCATCATCCACATCTAATCCCTATAAGGCTCTGCACACTTCCTATTCTATCATTATCTTCCAGAAGTCCTTCTGCTGTGCCCTCTAGAACTCAATGCATGGTGAACAAAATCTCCTACTGAATCTCTCCCATTAGCAGATCCCTTTCAAAGGAATCCAAAATATCCCTTCACCTTCTTGCTCTGGCTCTCCCCTAAGGACAATGCTTCCTCTCTGGGTCCCTCTTAAGTAGAGATGGGCCTTCCTCTTGCAGTCCTGGGTTGTACCAGGCCTGGAAGCAGGGTAGGAAGGTACTTCCTTCTCATTGCCTCTCCCAGAACATCTCTCACTCCCCAACCTGGATACTCACATATCTGACTATACCACTCAGCATCCCTCCTTGTTTCTATCATGTACTGAGCCCCCCACACACACTTCTGCCCCCCCCCCATTTTTTAGCTCCAGGCCCACTAACTCTCTCTCCAATTCTACTCCAACCTTAATTCTCAATCTTTTCAATATATTTATCCTTCAAACTGAAATATTTTCAATGTATTTATCCTTTTTATTTCTATTTATTGTATGTGTTCTACCTCCAAGGTACACCACCAGCCCTTTTTTGATTTTTCTTTTGAAACAGGGTCTTGCTAAGTTGTTGAGAGTCTCATTAAACTGTTGAAGCTAGTCTTGAACCTGCAATCCTCCTATCTCAGTTTTCCATATGCTGGGAAAACGAGTGTCTGCCACCATGCCCAGCTATACTTATCCTTTAATATGATGATACTTCCAATTCCACAGCCTCCTAATGACATTAATTCCCCTCTCCCAGGGATCTTTTTTCCACCCTTTCATTCAACCACTCTTTTGATGTTACCATTATTCTCAATTTCATTCATCTCACTTTCACACCAGTCTTTTGGTCTTCCTGCTCAACTCTCCTATACTCCAACTTCAACAACCTTCAACCACACTATTTGTATACTATAATTCAGTAAGCATACACCACATTCTCATCATCTCTCATGGCTCCTATTCCAACATCCTACCTAAATCTACTGTCCAACATTATAATTGCTCTCTGGCATGCCCCACAACTTCCTGGAACCTCTCCTATTCTGGATTATTTGATGGCTAAGACCTCAATTCTGGTTATATCTAACCCATTCTGCTCCATGCCTGGACCTGAGCAGCTGAGCTCAGATGAAAAACATATAGCCATACTAACTACTCTCAAGGTAAATTTTATGGCCACAAACACTCAGATGGACCTTCAAGTGAAACCTGTCCAGCAGTCCTGCTGTTTCCTTACCTATTCACCCTCCATGCTCTCTGTACAAACTGCCAATACTTCAACTTGCAAGTAGTCCTTCTCTTCTATTTCCTGGAGAAAAATTAAGGAACCAGGAGAAAATTCGCCCCCAAATCCCGCAACCATACCTACACTATACTACACTATACTACATCTCTACCTTAGTCTCTGCCTTCTCTTCCATTTTTCTAGTTCAGTGTTTGTCAAATTGCAGGGTGATAGGATCCCTTACTTTGCTTATAACTTAGCATGAATACCATGCTAAGTTTGATGTGTGTGAGTTATATCTGTCATTCTATTTGAAAGACAGTAACTGAGAAATTTTAAAAATATTTATTAATTCATTAAAATAAGTCTATTACATAGTAATGTAAGTATTTCTATGAAAAATAACTATATTTTCTAAAACAAAATTGAGAAGAGCAGTTTTATATCTGCAAATCCAATGTCTCACTTAATGGAAGACAGCTGCATTCATTCTACTGTAATATCCTGTTTTGGTTGAAGGATATGAAGGATTTCAGGCTCATACAGATTCATAGTTAGAAAAGGAAGTATTTTAATAGTCTTTTCAATTAACTAGGGGCATTTTTCTTGGGTACCACACCAAATATCAACAAGTCATAGTTTTGTAAAGATTAGTTGCAATGTGCAAGCTGAAACTTTATCAGTGAACTTTTCCCCGTTCTGTTACCTTAAAATTCACAGGTCTGTAATACTCTTTGAGTGTATCTTTTTTGTACATAAATAATTCTATTACACTATGCATTGGTCAGCTAGAAAATATTATTTCCCTAAATTATGCAGATCATCCAAATGTTTATATTTTTTATTACACCACATCTAAAAATAACATCCATTAATTGTATAGCTAATGACATAAGAAAAGTCTTAAGCATCAAGAAGCTGTTGTGAAATTTTTAATTCTTTCAAATAAAGGCAGAATTCCATAGGAGCAGTGGCTAGTTCAGCTGGTAACTCAAAATAGGTCAAGTGTGGCCCTCAGACAACCATCACATTAGAGTAAGCAGAGGTTCTTTTGTGTACTTCATAATTAGACATTTGACTTTATTATCTTTTAAATTTTATTGGTGTACTGTAATTGTACATGATAATGAGATTATTAGTGATGCATTCATATACATATATAACATTATTTGGTCTGTTTCTATCAATATCCCTGCCCTAACCTCCCCTCTTCTCTCTCCTGATCTCCTTCTACTACCCCACCGGTCTTTCTTCAAATTTTCATGAGGTCTCTTTTCTTTCCTTTTTCCTCTCTAGCTTCTATACATAGAAGAAAACATGTGACCCCTAATTATCTGAACCTGGTTGATCTCACCTAGTATAATGTTCTCTAGTAGCATCCATTTTTCTGAAAATGAAACAATTTTGCTCTTCTTTATGATAGAATAACACTCCATTATATATTTCAGGTTTTCTTTATCCATTCATCTTCTGATGACCACCTAGGTTGGTTCCATAACTTGGCTATTATAAAGCCCGCTGCTATAAATATGGTATGCATGTATCACTATAATATTCTAACTTTAATTCTTTTGGAAAGATACCAAGGAGTCACATGGTGATTTTTTTTTTTTTTTTTTGTAGTACTGGGGATTGAACTCAGGGGCATTCTACCTCTGAGCTATACCCCCAGCCCTATTTTTTATGCTTTATTTTGAAACAGGGTCTTACTAAGTTGCGGAGTGCCTCACTAGGTAGCTGAGGCTGGCCAAGAACCCAGATCCTCCGGTCTCAGCCTCCCAAATGCTGGGATTACAAGCATTTGCCACCACGCCCCACTTCACATGGTGATTTTATTCCTAGTCTTTTGAGGAACTCCACACTGACCTTTATAATGGTTGTACTAATTTACAATACCACCAACAGTGTATATGTGTCCCTTGTTCTCCACATCTTCATCAGCATTTACTACTGTTTGTATTCTTGAGGACTGCCATACTAACTGGAGATGAAATCCATTTCCCTGATTGCTAAAGATGTTGAACATTCCTTCATGTATTTGCTGGTCTTTTTTATTTCTTCTTTTGAGAATGTCTGTTCATTTGCCCATTTACTGATTGTTACTGTTGTTTTCGTGGTAGGCTTTTTGAGTTGTCTGTATATACTGGATATTAATCTTCTACAGGAAGAGTAGATGGCAAAGATTTTCTCCCATTCTGTAGGCTCTCTTTATATTCTCAACTCTTGCTTTTGCTGTGCATAGGTTCTCTAATTTGATGCCATTCCATTTATTGATACTTGGTATTATTTCCTGAGCTTTAGGGGTCCTATTGAGGAAGGTGTTGCCTGCACCTGCATATCAGAGTGTTGACCCGACATTTTATTATAACAGTTGCAAAGTTTCTGGTCTCATTTCTAGTACTTTGATCCATTTTGAGATGACTTTAGTGTAGGGTGAAAGATAGGGATCTAGTTTTGTTTTTTCTACATATGGATGTCTAGTTTCCCAGAACTATTTGTTAAAAAGGTTCTCTTTACTCTAATATATGATTCCGGCACCACTGTTCAGGATCAGATGACTATATCTGTGTGAGATTGTCTTTGTGTCTTCTATTCTATTCCATTAGGTCTTTTTTTTTTTTTAATGCTAGTATCATGCTATTTTTGTTACTGTAACTTTTTATGTCAGTATAATGCTACTTTTGTTACTACACTCTGTAGTATAATCTAAATTTGGGTTTGTTCATGATGCCTCCAACATTGCCTTTTTTTCCCCCTTAGAATTGCTTTCCCTATTCTGGATCTTTTATCCTTCCATATGAATTTTAGGACTTTTTTTCTAGTTTTGTGAAGAATATTGTTGGTATTTTGATAGAAATTGCATCGAATCTGTAGATTGCTTTTGGTAATATGGCCATTTTAATAGTATTAGGTCTGCTTTTCCGTGAACATGGAGATCTTTCCATCTTCTAGTGTCTTCAATTTTTTTTTTTTAAGTGTTCTGTAATTTTCATTGTGGAGGTTTTCACTTCCTTGGTTAGATTTATTCCTAAGTGGGTTCTGTTGTTTTATTTTTTGAGGCTACTACAAGTAGAATTAGCCGTTTTCCTGATTTCTCCTTCAGATTAATTATTGGTGTATAGAAACACTACTTATTTTGTATGTTGATTGTGTATTCCTGCTACTTGGCCAAATTTATTTATTAGCTCTCTAAGTCTTCTGGTGGAACTTTTTGGATCTCCTAAGTAAGTCAAATAATTTTAAAATCATGTGTACTAAGAGCAAGATTTAATAAAAATTAGTAACTTGCTTCTTCAAGAACATTCTGAAGCAGAAATAGCATTAGTATTATGAATGTGTGGTAAAGAATATAACAACTACTCATGCTGTTTGGCTTGTCATCTGTCTTATTTCACTGGGGCTGCTATAACAAAATGCCTTAGAACAGGTATTTATAACAACAGAAATTCTCTGCTTACAGTTCCAGAAGCGGGGACATCCAAGATCAAGGTGCCATGCCAGACAGGGTGTGCACACCTAAAATCCCAGTACTTGGGAGGCTGAGACAGGAAGATCACAGGTTCAAGACCTGCCTCAGCAATGTAGACAGGTTCCTCAGTAATTTAGTGAGACCCTGTTTCAAAATAGAAAATAAAATAGAGCTCAGAGGCAGAATGCCTCTGGGTTCAATCTCCAGTACTAAAAAAGATCAGGGTGCCAGCCTGTTCCTCATAGATGGTACATTCTGTGTGTCCTCACAGGGTGGGAGGAGTGAACAAGCTCTCTCAGATCTCTTTTCTTCATGTACATGTACTAATCCTGTACATGAAGGACTAATCAGCTCCCAAGTGACCCACCTCTTGATATTATCAATGTGGGGGTTAGGTTTCAAAATGAATTTAGAGGAACACCAACATCTGATGTTAAGTATCAGCAGTTTTATCCATGTTGCTTTGAGAAGAATCAGCTCAAATATCAACCAAGTAAAAGAGCAGATTGTGAATTATCACGTAAACACTTCTGACCTTCTGGACTCCTGAAAAGGTCTTAGTGACTTCCAGACACCCACCGACCATATTTTGAGGACAGCAATTCTAAGCAAACTCTCCATGTTCTTAGAAGAGGCCAGCCTCATAGATAACGGCCCAAACAACTTCCCTTTCCCTCCTGCATTGTCAATATCCTCTACTCTCCACTGAGTATTACCCATAAACATACACCATGTTACCCATCCACCTACAAAAGACCCTCCTGCAACCTCCCTTTCCCCTCTGGTTATGGTTTTCCCATTTGTCACCTTCCCTTTTCGGAAAAACTATCCAAAAGAGGGCTTCGATTGGTAATGAGGAGGAGAACAGGGAAGGGAAGGAAGAGGAGGAGGAGGAGGGCCACTGGTACATATAAATGAGACATGAAATCAGTACCTAGTCATTAATCAACCCTTTCTGGAATTAAAAAGAAAAATAAAACCCAAGCACCTGACATTCGTGAAGATTTTCTAATACATCAGCAACATAATACCAACCTTTTTAAAAATTCTTTTTAATTTACTCCTCATAGACAGTGTCTAGCCACCACATTGCTCGTACCCCCCTATGATTTCAGACATCAAATATTAACATGAACTGAGTAATGCAAAAAGAAAGGGGGTTAATCAGACATCTTGAGAGAAAGAAAAAGAAAATAACACTGATTCAATGAGAGCTGTTAATGAGGCTTTTTGTTTTGGTAGATTAATTTGGGAGTCTGATGACTACGAAGAACATTTAAGCTTTTCAGGTGACTGCTGTTGATTATTATCAAGTTTTTTTTTTTTTTAATTAAAGAAATGCCTTTGCTTAATTCTATAGTTTATGGATTTTAGGCATTTACCTGAAATCTGTGTCCACCCTAATAGTGTAGAAAACTTTCCTCATTAGCAAATTAAAAGACTCCCTCTTATTGATTCTGGATTGTACTTGACAGATGATGAGCATCTCAGGCTGTGAACTGCTGATGTTTAAATACATTACCCTAATACTCTTTAAGCATTGCCAATTGTAAACCTCATTAACTCCCAGCGTGTGGCCAAGGCCTGGATTTCTTCACTACAGCCTCACAAAGTGAAAACAGGTATATAAAAATGATTTTATCTTCAACATTATTATATCCTCCTTCACCTTGTGAAGTATTTAAAAGGCCGTGTTTTTTTTTTTTTTTTTTTTCAGAAAGATAAACAACCAACATGGGAATAGCAGAGAACACAGTTTATACAGGCCATACATTTCAAAACCCTAGACGACTTCTTTTTTTTTCCTTTTTGACACTCTTCTTCCTCAGGCATCAAAATGGGAACTGTCCAAGGACTAATGCTCTGTACTCTGAACAGAAAGGGTGTGTGTGTGTGTGTGTGTGTGTGTGTGTGTGTGTGTGTGCACGCGCTGATCATATTGCTATCACTTTGATTCAACAAAATGGAAGGCTGACAAGGCAGTAAGTCAGACCTGTCAGCCCATCACTAACAAATCAGGATAGCTGCCATTCCCTTTTAGAAGAAGCCAACTTTTATTTTCACAGAGCACATATTCTCACAAGGTGCAAAGGGGTTCCACTTGTGAGATGGAAAACACTTACATTCAGTCTTCTGTATTCATGGGTCCCAAATCTACAAAATTTAACCAACCACAGACAGAAAATCTTCTGGGGGGAAAAACTGCATCTGTACTGAACATTTTCCTTGTCCTTATTCCCTGAACAATCCATTGTAACTATGTACATGGTATTTACAGTGCATGAGTTATTATGAAGGAATCTAGAGATAATTTAAAGTACAGTATAAGATGTGCATAGGTGACATACAAATACTAGCCCACTTTATATAAGGGAGTTGAGCATAGGCAGATTTTGGTATCAGCAGGATTTCTGTAAGGGTCCTGAAACCAATACCACATGGATAGTGAGGGACAACTGTATGTGGTAAATTTATATGTGATCCTAGCAAGCCAAGTCAATATGCCATTCACCCAGTGCTCCCCTGACACAGATAGGGTCAGGAACTGTGACAGGTAGGTAGCCAGCCAACCAGGCAGCACTCCATACCTCTAGTTAATCCTAAGCCCCACTTAGTCTTCCCAGATGAGAAAATCAGGCATATTGTTGAAAACAGTTTTTAGCCTCAGATCCCACTGATAAGATAGCAGTTAAAAACAAAAACAAATAGAAATGTCTTAGCCAAGCTCAAAGGAACACACTCAAAATTTATTTTCACCTTGCTCCAAATAGATAAATTGTGTGAACAATGTACAAAAGTCATACCTAGGTGGTATACAAAGCTTCTGTGCCGTTTTAAATAAAAACCATGATCACAACCAAATCTAAAAGATGCACCCAAAAAATCATATAAACAAATCCAACAGCAAGAAGACACATATTTATGGTTGAATATCCTAAGAGAGTCTGGGCCCTGAAAGCCCTTGAAGACCCACCTCCTACTCCTTCTCAGATGATGAGAAAAACCCTCCTCAACTCTGGAGGCTCACCAAACGAAAGGCTTCCAGCCCTGGGCATTCAAAAATCTCTTCTAACCTCCCTCAAGGAACTGCATCAACTGATTAAACCCATGATTAAATCGATTAAAATAGTAGACCACAGGGAAATACAACACAAAGAAGAGTATTAGTATGGATTACGCTGTCACATAGGCAAATCAGGGCAATGCCCGGATTCAAATTAGTATTTGATGGCCCGTGATTGCTCTAAACATAAACACTCCCAAATGTTAAGGTGAGGTTTGTTAACATGAAGTACAAATGCCTATCTGTTCTGGGCTTGACCCACGTCACCCACCACTTCCATGCCTCAGGAATGCCTCATTTCAGAATGAGGGGCCTATGCAGCGCCATCCTCTCTGTCTGCACTGTTCTGTCCTTGGTGCCACCACTCACAACTCCTACTACTCAAATGTCACTCATGGAAAGTCTTCTCTGGCCTCTCAGTCCAAATGAAGTCCCTACTTATGGTCTCCCACCCTGAGTCTCTCTTTCTGTGGTCATATTGCTTCCTCCTCTTCCCTGTGTTCAGGTCTAATGTCCCTCTATCTTACAAAGATATTTATGATGGAATTTAGGGCCCACCCAGATAATCCAGGGTAATCTCTTCATCAAATCATTTACTTGTGGTTGGTTCTCTGGTTATCTGCTCCATTAAACTAGAAGCTCCAACAGGGCAAACACTGTTTGTTTTTTCCCCCATTTGCTATGTCATCTCAAATACACACAACAGGGCTGGGGACAGGGATGAGGCTCTCAAACAGCTACTGAATGATTTCTGGACAGTGTCCAGGGAAAAGCTCCCAGGATGAAAGGCAGGCTAAGTCACCACCTCATAAATCATTAAATTAGAAACAAGAGAGCTCTAGAATTGAGATCTTAAGTTCATGCAATACAGAGGCATCTAATTTTCCTGCCCAGAGTTCAGCCCAAACCTACAAAGTAGGCAATGTTTTCAGGAAGGAGCTCTCCTCTCCCAGAGACAGTTTACAGCAGGGGTCACTGTTACGGAAATGTCTGGGCCAAATGTCTTGGCCAAAAGCTATCACTGGAAAAAGGTTTTGTCTGGTTCAAACTGATCTTTAACAAAATAAAACTCTCTACAACTGAGGCTTTCTAATTCCCCAGAGAAAATAGTTATATGGGTGTATTAGTTTTCTACAGCTGCTAGAAATTATAACAAGGGAAAAAATCAGTATACTGAAGAGATGTCTGCACACCCATGCTCACTGCAGCACTATATTCAACATTGCCAGGATATGGAATCAACCCAAGTGTCCATCAACAGATGAGTAGATTAAAAAAAGAAAAACAAGCGGTGTGCTAACACAATGCAATACTATTCTGCCTTAAAAAAAGAAAGAAATTCTATCACTTCTGACAATATGGATGAAGCTGGAGGACATTATGTTAAGTGAAATAAACCAGGCACTGAAAGTCAAATACCACATGTTCTTACTTATATATGTGGAATCCAAAAAATTCAGACTCACAGAAGCAGAGAGCAGAATGATGGCTACAAAGGGCTGGCATGGGAAGAGACAGTTTTGGGGTGGTGTTGGTCAAGGGCCACAAACTTTGAGACAGGAAGAGTAAGTTCAAGAGACTTTCTTATGCAACTATATTTTATAGTTGAAAACTGCCGAGATTTTAAATGTTCTTAACACCAAAAAATAAGTATGCGAGGTAACGGATATGTTAACCAGTTTGATTTAGCTACTTCACAATGCATACATATTCCGAAACATCACAATACCATAAACATATATAACTTTTATCATTTAAAAACAAAGCAAATTACCACTAACTGAGTGCCTTAACACAGCAGGAATGTATTCTATCACAGTTCTGGGGACCAGAAGCCCTAAGTCAAGGTGTCACCAAGGCCAGAGACTCTCCCGAGAGGCTCTAGAGGAAAATCCTTCTATGCTTCTTCCAGCTGTGAGCGGTTCCAGGCATTCCTTGGCTTATGGTCCCATCACTCCAGTACCTGTCTCTGGGGTCCACTAGCTCTCCTTCCTTGCCTCTGTCAAATCTCCCACTGTCTCTTTCTTATAAAGATACTTGTGAGAGAACTTGGTGCCCATCCAGATAATACAGGACAATCTTTTCATCTCAAAATGCTTAACCACATCTGAGAAGACCCTTTTTCTAAATAAGGTAACATTTATAAGTTCCAGGATAAGGCAGAGAAAATTGATAAAGGAAAATAATCCCAACAGCATTTTGTAAAGTGTCTCTCTCCTCCACCATTACAAATTGCCTTTTTGATAATTTGGAATCATCATACTATTCTGTCTCGTAGGTCCAAACCATTTAATCAGATATAAAATGTTAAAGGTGATGTGAGCAGAGGGAAAGATTATAGAAAAGTTATATTCAAAGAGCTATGCTTAAATTTACTCATAATTTTAAAACTGGCTTGAAAAAAATCAACACATACATATATATATGTGTGTATCCTCAAATATCTTTATACCACCTTCTCGATTACAGTATTTTGTGAAACTATAAAGAGATCTGCAAACCAGTAAAACATGAAATTACCAACTGTGACATGACCAAGGGAAATATTTAAAATATATTAATAGAAATAGGAAAAGTGTTCTTAACACATGAGAAGGTATATATTTAATGACTTACTGATCATTAAAGCAAAAGAAAGCTGTTTTGAACAAAAATAAATAAAGAAGACAATTAAAAATATACATACCCATCTTTGGTCTGATCCACCACACCACTTAGAAGTTCCACAGTCTTTGGATTAGGCTGGCTTTCCCCAAAGATATTCAAATATCGAGTAACAAAATCACTGGGAGACATAAAAAATTCACCATTTTTTTCAATGCTCGCATACTGTTTTAAAAAAGGGGAAGAAAAGGAAAATGTTAGTTTAAATACTTGATTCTCAAAAAGTATATTATCATGAGATCAATATGTAAAAAGGCTGAAAATATCCAAAGGATAAAATATTGGATAATGTGCTCTTCACAATGGCAATTATTTCCTATCATTTCAAAGAAAAACAAAAATATATTAAAATTGACAAATTTTGTGCTTATGCCAGTGGTTCTCAACTATGGGCAGTTTTCTCCCACAGGGGACATCTGTCAATGTCCGAGAACAATTTTAATTGTAATTGGAGGAAAGGGGATGTTATTGGTACCTGGTGGGTAGGAACCAAGGATTCTGCCACTAGGGATTCATCCCACTGAAATGCACAGATGAACCCTTACCACAGAGAGTTAACTCACCCAAAACATGAACCACCGGTGTGATGCTAAGATTGAGAAACCCGGGTTACAGAAATTTAGAAAGACCAACTATGTCTTGTTTTTTGGGCAAGGACATAGAGCTTTTCTAAGAAGCTCAACTAATTATAAAGTACAAGATGAGATGGTTCTAACACCTCAGGTCCTCAGGTTCTGACATAAGTAAACCCAAGTCCAACTCAATGTAAACAGTAAAGCAAAGCCCAAGCGTAACCAACCTGAACCACACTGATTTCTCTCTCTCGGGACTTCCCATTTTAGCCAATCAAATATATTTCCTTTGTCTTACTTCCCCCCACATTTTATAGAAGCTTCCTTTCATGCCCCCTTGGTGGAGCCCTGAACATTTGTGGTCTGTTATTGCCCAATGCATGAATCCCTGATGCTCAAATAACTCGTTAAATTTTTAACAGCCTACGTTTATCTTTTAACAGAAGTCATAGAGGTAGGCAACCTACCAGAAAGGTAATAAATGAGCTACTGAGCAAACTCTGCGCCACATGGTGGCATCTGGTGGGGTTTTTTGGACACTCCACTCTAGAGCCCTACACAGATGGTGGGTAAGAAGCAGGCAGCCTGGGATACTTCTTCACAGCATTCTCCCGGGGCCTGCCTTTAGTGGGGCACACTGCCTTTAGTGGGGCACATTCCAGTTCAGAGGCAAGGGGCCTTGCTGAGTTCCTGTTCTCCGGGGCTGGGGGAAGTACGAGGATCAGCAAGAGGACCTGGATGGAGCAGGAAAGGGCCTCCCAAGCCAGGGATGACACAGAGAGGGAAGGGGAGGACATCAGAGCCTTAAGGACAGTGTGAGTCAAGTGACCGAGCTGTACTGGCAGCCCGAGCCCATCTTCTGCAACCCTCGCCAAGTCTGATCAAAATTATTTTAGCTATTTGTGAGCTGGGCATGGTGGTGCATGCTTATAATCCCAGTACTCAAGGGGCAGACAGGAGGATCCCAGGTTCCAGGATAGCCTCAGCAACAAAGTGAGACCCTCAGCAACCTAGTGAGACTCTGTTTGAAAGCAAAAAGTAAAAATATTGGGCTGGGGGTATAATTTAGAGATAAAATGCCCGTGGGTTCAATCCTCAGTACTACCACCAAAAAAGGAAAAAAAAAAAAATAACTTGTTACTGATACATTTATTGAGCCTATGCCTCTTGCCACTCCAATGACCTTATGTAAGTACCACTCTACACACAAAAAGCACTTTATCAATATTCTATATTTTTATTCTTTGTCCCACTGAGTAGCATCTGCTGCTGGTACAGTACCAGGACAACAATACAATCAAGCTTCCAAATCCTGGCCCCACTGCCTGGGGAGGGCCTGAGAGTATGCGAGCAGATTGCTGTTTGCTGTTTCCAATTAATATTCCTTAGCATAGTACAAGAAAAAGATGACCCAATAACCCTACCATTCTTCATTTAGCATTGACTTCAGCTTTGGGGACATATAGAAGACTATATTTTTATTTTCCTGAGGCGAAACAACCTTGAAATATAAAGGATATATCAAAGCTAACTACAGCAATCTTTTGACTAAGAATTATACCTATGTTCCCTTATGACAACAATTATCTTATTTTAAAACACAACTGAGCTTTTCTCCTACCAGTAGACTTTAGATTATTTCCAGTTTGGAGTATTTTAAATAAACCTAAGGTAGCCATCTTTGTATATAACATTTGTCCAAATTCCTGGCAATTTTCAAAAGCTAGACTCCTGGAAAAGAAACTGTTGAGTCAAAGGAGAGGAACTTTAAGGCTCTTGGTACTTATTATCACACTGCTTTCCAGACAAGATTGTACCAATTTCCACTCCCACCAACGGTGTGTGAACATGACCATTGCCCCTCTTTGTCTACTATATTTGTTATAAATTTTTTTCCAGTTTGATATTTTTATATAATTGACTCTGTAGATTTTTCCTTTGAAATTTCTTCCACTACTTTTTAACCTTGAAAATTAGTCTTTCCTCATCTCTAAACAATCATAGTTTTTCTTAGCTTTATTAAGGTAAGTTTATTATCTTTTACCTTTAAGTTTTAGTATATCGTAGTTTTATTTTTGTATGAGTTCTGAGGTTATGAATCTTCTAACTTGGTATTTCCCACTTAATCTACTGGTTGTCCCAGAACCACATACCAAATCAATCTTCCTTCCCTCCTCTTTAGGATGCAGTTTTCGCACACTGAGAGTTATCATATGGTCTCCAGTTATCATATGGTCACCCTGACTTGCAGGCTCCATCACCACTACCAGTTCTGATGAGGTGGCAATGGCTTCTTAGGGCTAGTATCTTTTCAGAGATCGCCCCAAACTCCAGGGGAGAACACCAGGATGGATTGATAGTTTTTCTCATCACCACGCTGGGAAATGTTGCAGGACTATTCTTTTCAATTGACCCATCTATTCTGCCAAGATTACATGCATCTAATTCACTACAACCAGAGAGAAAGTTCTGTTAGGACAGGGTTTCTTTTTTTTTTTCCGGTCCTCAAAACCCAGATGGGTGCCTGACAGATAGTGAAACATGTTCAATAAATATTTTTCAAATGAATGAAGGGTATTAAAAATGTTGTATTACTTTACTCTTGTAAGCTTTCTTGGCCTGCTGATCACTCTTTGATTTTTCCCAAATGACCTTTAAAATCACTGCCAAATTGCTGCCCTCTTAAAAAAAAAAAAAAAAAAAAAAAAAAAGTCCATTGAAAATGCAAAATAAAATTACAATGAAATACCACTACTCACCCACAAGATAATGAAGAATGATAAATGTTGGCATAAATAAGAAGCAAATATTCTCACATACCAGTGGTATAAGAATAAACTGGTAAACAATTTTAGAAAACTGGTAGGCAATATCTACTGTAACTGAACATAATACACATAACCACAAACTCAGCAATTTCAATCATACATAAATCTCCAACAGAAATGTGTGTGAATGTATAACATCATAACATATGCCAAAGAGTCCACAGCAGCATTATCCGTAATAGCAAAAAATACTAAAAATGCCTCAAATGTTAACCAAAAACAGCCTACATAAATGGATTATGTTATAGTCACACAATAGAATACAACACAATGATAATGAGCAGTGAAAATAAGCTAACTCCAACTACACACAACACAAATGAATCTTATACATAAAAGAAGGCATACAAGAAATTAGACCAGGCTGGGAGTATAGCTCAGTGGTAGAGTATTTGCCTAACATGTACAAAGCCCTGGGTTCAATTCCCAGTAAAACACACACACACACACACACACACACACACACACACACACTCTCTCTCTCTCTCTCTCTCTCTCTCTCTCTCTCTCTCCAGAAGAATATATACTGCATGATTACATTTTAAAAAGTGGCAAAAAAAAAAAAAAAAAAAAAACCAGCACAACTAACATACAGTGAGAGAAGTCTGACAACTACTTCCCCAGAGAGGGGTGGATACTGACTACAAGAGGTATCACAGGGCTTCCAGGGTACTAGTTACCTGGGTTTGCTCACTTTGTAAACATCCATGGCTGTACATCTGTGATCACCACACTGGATTTATACCTTAATAGCTTATGTTAAAAAAACACTAAGATATTTTATCAGTCTCATTTGTTTAGAGATGATAAAGAAGTCATCTCTTAAAAAAGTGTTAATTTGCGCAGAGAAAACACAGTTTTCTTCAATATGCAAGGCCAACTCATCACCAAGGCTCGAGTGGTCTACTTTGTGACTTTCATAAATATGTTCCCCAGACTGATGGACAGAGGCAGACCATAACGGGAGTATGTGCTACACTACTGATAAAGGCAGCTCTGCTGTCCTTGTAGCAATGAACAGAGGGTCCCTGTCAGAGGAATGGACTATTTCTTACAACTACCACACTTTAAAATAATAATTTAATCCTTCTTTGGGATAGGTTTTACAAGTGACCTGAAGCCTTCTTTTATTACCATTTGTGGAAGTTATTTTATAACTAAATATATGTTTACAAAATGGGAAGGTTTTAAGGAATCCTTGCACAACCCTGCATAATACTAATTGTCACCACAAAGAAAAACCACCACACCCAATGAAGACAGTAGCAGAGACTCATAAAAGAAGTTCTCATGCAGTATATGCTCCATGCAGACATGGGTCCTATCTGACCTGCTCACCACTAATCATTTAATAAAGGTCTGTGAACTGGGCACAAGCCAGGTCAGAACCACAGTCATCCAGTTGCTCTTTTCTCCCGTGAGTCGTCCTGCAGTAGAAGGGCACATTCTCCCTGACTGCTCTCCAACCAGAGACCTGCAGATTCACACCAGCTCACTTCACCTGCCCACTCTTCACCTAGCTTCCCTGCTACTGACATGGAATAAAATGTAATTAAGAAAATGAATACGGACTGGGCATCTTATGTTATTATTTGGCTTATCGGATATTAGGACCATGTAAAAAAAATGATTATTTGAAGTTGTATGCTAATGTATGTGAGGTGAATTATGGTACTGTATAACTTATATTGAAATAAATCAGTAAAATGTATGTAAATATGTACATATATATAACGTGGCAAATATTAATTTAAATTAAGTGGTGGTTATATAGCTGCTTCCCTATCTCCATTTTCTGTACATTTGAAAACTGTCACAATAAAAAATTATAGATGTAATTAAGAATCACAAATGGTAAGGTAAATATTGATATTAGTTAAAAATGGAAATTTAAAATAATGTACAATTTTCCAACTAAGTGGTTGGCAGAAAGGTTTTTTGCTGTTGCTGCTACATTTTTTATTAATAATCTGAACTAGCCTGGCATAGTGGATACGCTTGCAATCCCAGTACTGGAGAGGCTGAGATAGGAGCACTGCAAGTTTGAGACCAGCCTCAGTGACTTAGTGAGAATCTGCTCTCCAGTATAAAATCTGAACTCCTCTGAGACACAGGCATCACTTATACTTCTTTTGTTCAGTCCAGTCACAGCAGAGTTTCATGGTGTTTTACTTAAACTGTAAACACTCAATGCACATCTGTTTAAATTAATATGAAGAAAAACCAAAAGCATTAGATGGATAAAATTTAAAAAAAAAAAACCCACCTGTAAACACTGAGGTTAGAAACAAAACTGTCTATCTAGACTTTAACCTCTGCATCCAGATAAAATATTACCCACAGCTCCGCTTCTCACAAGAGCCTGCATAATAAACTCAAATGCTTTAGCCTGGCACGTCTTATACCCAGTCCCACCCTCCTAACCAAGGTCCAACACCCTGTGCTCCAGGCCATCCAAGTTATTAGCTCTTCCCTCCACACAGCAAGCACACTTACAGCTCTTTGATTGGCATGTGCTATTTTCTTTGTATGGAATAGCCTCTCCCTTGCCCCCAAACCCTCCTCTACCTTCTCCCTCTGATAAATACCTATTTATCTTCAAGCACAGCCAAAACATCCCTTCTATGATTGCGATGACTTAGTATAGTATATAATACTTACTCTCACCTCTATAGCTAAATAATGCTATATAATATTTAATTATCTATATCTAATCAATGCTATATAATACTTATCAACCACACCGTGGCCTTTTGTTTTCTTACACTTACAAACACACAGTGAGATATTTAAGGAATCAGTTTATACATCTAGATATGCCAAACATCTAACACCATACCTGACATCTAGTAGGCAACCTCAAAACAACACAAAATTATGGCATTGATTCTAACTCTTCTCATAAACTAAAAAACCAGAATCACACTTATTTCAGCCTCCCGGGAGCCCTCTTTCCCCATCTGGCTCAGGTCTGCTGGCTCTCTCTCCTCTCCAGAGCTGCCAACTCCCCTACTACCTAGAAGCCTGGTGTGAAGGGTATGATGAAGCTCATCAGAAAAAGCTCACACAGAGAAAACCAGCAAAGTAGACAGGTTTACAGACTACTTAATGCTGATCCGGACTTAACTGAAAAGCCCAGCCTGGCAGCCCCCGTGGCGCCTCATGCCCCTCTCTCTCCGGCACCACAATACCGTCTGCGGTGGGTAGTAAACATGAGAGCCTTGGTGTGCTGAGCCAGGGTGGATTTGTGTTGGTCCCACACTATCCAGGCCTGGTGAGGTCACCAGAGCCTCTGCCAGATCCGCAAGCCCTTCCGAAGACTGCTGATGCTGATTTCTTCACATATCCCTCCTCGTCTCCTCAGGCTTCATGTCCTACAAAACTCTCACTCGAAAGTCACAAAGTCCTGGCTACCCTGAGCTCCCTATCTTGTCCCAAATATTTGCAGCCCAGTCTTCAGACTCAAGTATACAGAAACACCCCAGGTAGCAGTCCAGAATTCTGCAGGGAATTCCTACCACCCCTGGGTCTACCTCGGCCAATTAGACCAGCCCCCAGTACAGACCTGCCTGAGAGTGGCTGTAGCAGCTGGCAAGACATGTCATTTCAAACTCAGATCTTAACCTAGGCTCACCAGCTGCCATGGAGCCTCAAAAGGTGGACACTGCTTTTAACAGGAGCCTTTCTAATGGATCACGCCCACAGACCAGTGAGTATCAAAGCTGGACCACAGACTAAGATGCCCTCTAAGCTGTTCTCGTTTTTCTGTCAGAAGGATACTTGGAACCCTTACTTGTTAGAAAATTGAAGTAACGCGTCCTGAATTCAAAGACGGATCATGATGTTAATGGCTCAAGCAAGTGAGCTTCTACCTATTCCTCTAGGCTCCCTGGTACCACACGCTGATGCTCTTCTGCAAGTGCCTGTCAGAATCACATGGTAAAACTGCTATGGCCCCTTCACACACCTCATCCAAATTATGGTGGGCCCAAAATGCAATACGATTAGACATTAGTTAAGGAAATAAACAGATGATCTTCTGTTTTCTGGGCTTTCATCATCCAGAATCCTCTTCTACCTAAAATCTCTATACTGTAATGAGCCTTCGGGGCTAAAAGAAAATTAATAAAGAATCCTGCTTTTTTATATATAATCCAAACCTCCTTTCTTCCTCTTCTGAAAACTGCCCATATATTTAATCATTTTCATTTGGATTCTTTATCTTTCCTGTATTTGAATTATAGCATTTCAATGTCTAATGCGTATCAGGTACCAGGCACTTTCACCTAAGTTACCTCACTGAATCTTTACAAGTTTTGTAACATTTTATTATAAAAATATTCAACCATATGCAAAGTAGAGAGAATAGTATAATATATCCAATATCCCATTTTCAATTTCAAAAATTATCATCATACTGCCCACTCATTTTCCCCAGCCCATCAAAATTGGTTCATTTTTATTTATGTACTTATTGGTACTTGGGATTGAACCCAGAGGCATTCTATCTCCAAGATACAGCCCCAGCCTTTTTTACTTTTTATTTTGAAACAGGGACTCACTAAGTTACTGAGGCTGGCTTCAAATCTATGATTCTCCTGCCTTAGCCTTCCAAATACTGGAATTACAAAAATGTGCCAACACACTTGACTAAGACTAGTTTATGAGCAAATTTCAGACATCACAATCTCATCTGTAAATGTCTTAGTGTGTACCTCCAAAAGATAGACTCTGTATATTTCTCATAATGAGAATATCATTATTTAGCCTAAAATTCAATTAATTATAATTTCTTAATATCAAATATCCTGTTAGTGTTCAAATTCCCTGATGCCTCAAATTTTGTTGTTGTTTTGTTTTTGTGGTGCTGAGGATCTGACCCAGGCCCTTGCACATGCTCTCATTTTTTTTTTAATACTAACACATTTAGATGAGGAAAGTGAGGCTCATAGAATTAATAACTTTCTCTACTATAGTTGGTACTCAAGTTTCTCTTTGACAGCTTGATTCCTCTTTCCCTTCAGCACCGCTGCCTTCTCATAATGTTAGAAAAAGCAGTTGGGCTTGGTGACACATGCTTGTAATCCCAGTACTTGGGAAGCTAAAATAGAAGGATCACAGGTTCAAAGACAGCTTCAACAAGTAGAGAGACTCTCAGCAACTTAGTGAGACCCCACTTCAAAACAAAAAAGGCCTGGGGATATAACTTGGAGACAGAATGCCCCTGGATTCAATCCCAGTATCACAAAAGAAGACTTTTTTTTTTTTAAAGACCCATATATTTTGTTTCTACGGTCTTTACAAAAGTGGCTTTTTCTTTTTTGAGTTCTTTAATTCAGATGCATAACATTAATGTCCTTTAGTGTTTGACATCTGAGGAAGAATTTTAATGTATTAACCATTCAGTGCCCAATACCACAAATTAGGTGGAAGTCTAAGAAACCAAGGAAATAGGCTTCTATGGAGTCTGGTATGCACTGGTATCATTCATAAGGAGGCCACCTCACAGGGCACCACAACTATGATAAAATGACAATGCTTACGATGATAATAACAACAATGGGCTTCTACCAAGGACAGGCAGGAACAGTCCCTTCTAGAAGAATGGAAGATTATGAGAATGTTTACAAAGACCTTTAAACTTCTTAGGAGAAAAAGCATTAATCTTCCTTCACAGATCAACTCCAAAGAGGTAAATGAGTTGCAAGACTAAATCCCCCAGCAAGTCCTTGTCAGTACTGGACAGTGTAAGATAAAAGACATTAAATATAAACCGTGTTACCACCACAAACAAATGGCTACATAGTTCCCATACAGTTTAAAAAATAGAATTCTAAAGGATCTCTTTTATAAGTCCTATGTAAAGATACTTTTGGGGATTTTAAAGTAATTTAACAATGAAATAGAAAGCTGTTTGAAAATAATCTTTCAAAGTTATAGAACACAAACCAAGTAAGAAACAAAATAGGTTCCTTTATACTGACCTTCAAAAATATTGTCCTAAGCTCAGCTGGATCTGCTCTCTTGGTTAAAGCCACCTATAAGTAAACATAAAAATGTTTATATTATTAGAACAAAGCTGAGAAATAGAGCTAGCAGACTGAAGGAAAATAAACTTCAGGTTAGAAATCAGTGAATTTCATTTTTGTACGTAAAGCACCAAACTGTCTCAGTGCAAAACTAGCCCCTAGATTTTAAATTAGATTCCATATGTGGGTTCTAGAATGATAACATTCTTCTCAAGAAACCAGTAGTCAAAGTTCTTAATATCTAATGTTTAATGTATATTGTTTTCTTAAAAAGAAGAAAAATAACAAAGAGACGTTGAAACAGATTTGTAAACACCTGGCATTTTTTAACTACACTCCAGGGTAACTCATGCCTTTCACACAAGGGAATATTAAATATTAAAGTACAACCTGTTTGCTAACCAAGAGAAAGAACATATTTCTTAGAGGCCAGTGAACTAGGCAAATCGCATTAAGGAACCTTAAGGGAATTACCTCCCCCAGTCCACCATGAACGGGCATGTATATCTAACCTGGGAATGCCAAGGAACTTCCCCTCCTCTCCTCAACTTTTAATTTAATAAATCAGAAGTCTCCAAAGGTAAAACTATTATTCTCCACATTCTCGAAATACAAGGGGCTGCGGTTACCTTCCATGAGTAAAATGTGACAGATTAGCCAGAATAGGTGTTGTGCTTAATTCTCCAGGCCACAAAGTCCAAAAACATCACTGAGGAAAAAGCAAGACAAACTTGAACATGACTGCCCTAGGCCAACACAAAAGAGCCCTTATGTGGAAGCAAACAGTGAGCTTATTCAGCGCCCCATCACCCAATCCTGCTGGCAAAAACCATCATGAGGCTGAATTCTCACCAAGCACAGCGTCGCCCCATGATACAGCCAAGGAGGGGTTCCTGGAAGCACCCCAACACTGGAGTCATGGCACTATCCATGGGGAGATTTATGCAAATTGTTCCAAATCCCTTCTGTGTGTTTGCAAAGATTCTTCTGAGATCTCTGAACAATGCATTCTCTGTCTCTACATATTGAACTGCCTGAGCCCCTTGGCTCACCACTGTCAGGAATGGTTTTATTAACTAGTCACTGGAATGAGAGAGAGGTAGTCTTCCTGAAACCAGTTGGTTAGTCACTTTGTTTCCCAACGCCAGGCTGATAACTTCAGTTCACCTGAGTACCTGGAACTACCAATGTTACTTTTTACTTATAAGAATTTGCAATATTTTCTTAAAATCAAATTAGA
Organism: Graphiurus murinus; assembly: GCA_004027655.1. NCBI lineage: Eukaryota > Metazoa > Chordata > Mammalia > Rodentia > Gliridae > Graphiurus > Graphiurus murinus. The sequence continues at coordinate 26,072 of PVLC010016829.1, forward strand.
GCCAGGCGTGGTGGCACACACCTGTAATCCCGGTACTTGGGAGGCTGAGGCAGGAGGATCACAGGTTCAAGGCCAACCTCAGCAACTTAGCAAGGTTCTGTTTCAAAATAAAGCAGGGCTAAGGGTATAGCGCAGAGGTAGAATGCCTCTGGGTTCAACCTCCAGTATTTAAAAAAAAAAAAAAAATCATCAAATTAGTTCACATTTGTTGTTCAATAAAGGAGGGAAAAACAGACTGCAAATACTAAACCAAGATTAATGATACTGCTGACTGAAAAGTTTCAGAAGAGGATTCTCTCCCTGGGGGAGAAAGAAGGGTAGAATGAACACTACTCAGAGCAGGGAAATTTTCTCTGGGCTGAGAGTCTCACACCTTATGCCTGACCATAAGAACATTTTTACAAAGATATATGCTATGTTCTTAGCTGGGTTTTCTTTTAAAAGCCAAAGGAATTTTACATGAAAGGAACTATTTTGGCTCTATCTGAATATCACATCCTTTAAAAGTTTCTCGGCTCACTATGCCATGCATTTTGTAAGGCCTTCCCTGGGCAACGCCATCTCAGAGTGAACTTTCCCTGCCTTCAATTTCCATAGCACTCTCTGTTCACTGATCCCCAAATGTGCATTCAGTGCTCCTTACAGAATTACATCTCAGTGAGAGCAAAAACCAAAGTGTGCACTTTGTAACTCACCCAGGATCTAGGGCACAGGAGCACACAAATGCAAACAATGCATACAGTGACCAAGGCTGCCAAGTCAGGTCACACAGATTTAAATGCATGACTCTTACCTCTGTGGATCCTCACAGCAAATCTGAGAGTTAGAATAGATACTATTGCCCCCAACTGAGAGAAGGGGAAGCTCAGAAGGGATCACTTATTTCCCCAAAAGTCACATTAAGAACCAACTGAAGTGGGGCATGATGGCACATGCATGTAATCCCAATACTTAGGAGGCTGAGACAGGAGAATCCGGGTTCCAGGCCAGCCTCAGCTACTTAAGTGAGGTACTCCGCAACTTAGTGAGACCCTGTTTCAAAATAAAGAATAAAAAATAGGGCTTGGGGTGTAGCAGAATGCCCCTAGGTACAATTCCTAGTGCCACAAAAAAAAAAAAGAACCAAAGAACCAACTAACTGATACCTTCACTTCTAAGTATTTTGAGTCATCAGATTCTACCTCTTACTGTGCGACATTATAGGCAGCTTCAGTGTGACCCTAACTTATGTTAACTAGGAATATCACAAAACGCATAGAAATCAAGACTGTTCCAATTTCTGCTAACACTACCAGTGTGTAGTGTCTACCCAGCTGTAATTAAGAGCACAGCCTTAGTGTCCAACCATCCTTGCATATGGTGCAGGCCTGACCTCTCCAACTGGCGGGCTGCATGACCTTGATGCTCTGACCTCTCTGTCTCACTCTCCTCATCTATAAAACAGGAAATCCTGGAGAGTCAGAAGGATGACATAAGATACTTACATAAAGTGCTAAGCACCAAGCCGGACGTGGTGGCGCACGCTTGTAATCCCAGCATTCGGGAGGCTGAGACCTGAGGATCCGGGTTCGCGGCCAGCCTCAGCTACCTAGTGAGGCACTCCGCAACTCAGTGAGACTCGGTTTCAAAATAAAGAATAAAAAAATAGGGCTGGGGGTATAGCTCGGAGGTAGAATGCCCCTGAGCTCAATCCCCAGTACCGCAAAAAAAAAAAAAAGTGCTAAGCACCAAAAAGGCCATGCAATTAAAGCGTTCAGTAAATAGGTATCAATTGTTATTCGTATTATTTATCCAAAGGATTTCATATTCTACCATGCTTACTTCTTAAAAACCCAAATGATGAGTCAGCTGGTTCATAACTTTGAGGAGAGAAACAGGAGGAGAGAGGGGAAGGAAACCATAGTATTCAAAAATACACTCACCAAACCACTAAATAAAACACTAGAACCATTCTACCTCAACATCCCCTCTATTCCCCTAGAATGCTACTTTTTTTTTTTTTTTTTTTTTTTTTTGTGGTACTGGGGATTGAACTCGGGGGCATTCTACCTCCAAGCTATACTCCCAGCCCTATTTTTTATTCTTTATTTTGAAACAGGGTCTCACTAAGTTGCGGAGTGCCTCACTAGGTAGCTGAGGCTGGCCTCGAATCTGGATCCTCCGGTCTCAGCCTCCCAAATGCTGGGATTACAAGCGTGTGCCACCACGCCCGGCTCAAATGCTACTTCTTGAAAACAAAATTGCAGGTACAGTAAATGGTTAATAATCACTATGAAATTTTGCCTGAAACCCAATGAAATTTATATTAGGTCCTGGGCACATTCTATTTACGTACAGCTAAGTATGGTTCAGTAGGGGATGGATTCAGAAAAATCTCTACTGGCCTCCTGGCTCTGACCTCTGTATTAATTCCATCTACTCCCCACTTACCAATGCCGTGTGGCCATCTGGAATCCCCATTTTCCCATTTCTACTTCTATCTCCCACCCTTATCTTCTTGCTAAGGTGTCACTTGCAGTGAAGAAAGAACATTTCCACAAACTTCAATGAAGACAACATAAAGTGGCCATGAGAAGTGCCAGTGTTCTGAAGGTGTATTTAGGTGGATTCTACCTGGTGGTAAAACCAATACCCAGGAAGTCCCATGAGCCAGAAAGGAGCCACAGAAATGTAGCCACCCTTTTTAAGTCAATTCAGAACAGCTGCTCAACATGTTCACTTTCTATCAAACAAGCCTGGAATTATTAGACTCAGCTTAATCTTGGGCTTCAGAAGAGTCATCAACTTTAGATTGTTTCCAGAAACCTGATTTGCACTGCTTTATGCCATATACTATTAGCATGTAAATATTTACAACTACTATTCTTATAATGTAATTGCCTGATTTTTATCATTATTCTTCTGAATTTGCATGTGTAAGACTAGATCGCAACACTGAAATAAAAATGTAATATCAATAATTTTAAATAAACTGGCTTTCAGATTTAAGGAGTAAATTACTAAGAAGGAAAAAAGTGCTTTGCAGATGACTATGAAATATTATCAGGTATTCAAATAAACACAATAGAGAATTTTATACTCAGATAACATTTAATGTCAATTCCAAATTTATAAGAAAAAGAGAGGAGGAAGCTTGTTACAAAAGAAAAAACTCTATGCATTAATGTTTCTTCCATTACTGAAATAAATCTATCATTATTTAACTTTAGTATAGAAATTTCAGACCAATTCCATGAGTCTATATTATGTTCCACAGGACAAAATTTGAGGACCATTAAGTATGTAGAACTTTTTAACAAGATAAATACTAATTATACCTATGTGAATAGGTCAATAGCATTTGCAAAAGCATAAGCTAGATGCATCTTAGAAATTGAAAGAAAACCAACCAATAACAGTAAGAATTTTTTTGTTTTGTTTTGTTTTTTAAGAGGGGAGATAAGATAAGCAGAAAAATGACAAGAAGAACTAGAAAGATTACCTTTCAGGACAAAAAAACTTCACTGTTATTCTAATATGAATTATATCAATCCAAGGTAGGAGCTGCTGGGAAAGCTATTCCTACATATAGGAATATTTTTAATTTTATTTTATTTTTATATTTATTTACTTATTTATTTTTGGTACTGGGAATTGAACCCAAGGGCAATCTACCTCTGAGCTACATCCCCAGCCCTTTTTGGTTTTATTTTGAAAGAAGGTCTTGTTAAATTGCTGAAGTTGGTCTCCAACTTGCAATCCTCCTATCTCAGTCTCCCAAGTACTGGAATTATATGCATGTGCCACCATGCCCAGCTAGGACTTTTTTTTTTTTTATAAACTGGCTGTCTTCCCATGGAATCTAGCCATAGTTATAGGCTCAGTACTTTTTAACAAATCACAGTGGTACAGAACTGTGCACTCAATATAGTTGTCAAGTCCAACAGGAGGCAATGAAAAAGAGTATATGAGAGCCTACATAAAAAAAAAAAAGGGATAGCCGGGCGTGGTGGCGCACGCCTGTAATCCCAGCATTTGGGAGGCTGAGACCGGAGGATCTGGGTTCGCGGCCAACCTCAGCTACCTAGCGAGGCCCTCCGAAACTTAGTGAGACCCGGTTTCAAAATAAAGAATAAAAAAAAGGGCTGGGGGTATATCTCGAAGGTAGAATGCCCCCGAGTTCAATCCCCAGTACCGCAAAAAAAAAAAAAAAAAAGGATATTCATTTGAAGAATCAAATGCAAAGTAAGGCTCTCACACTGTGAAGCTGTGGAGATGTGAAATCCTGGCCTCCCTGTGGGCTTCTTAGTCCTCTAATCACCCCAGCCTTAATGACAAAAAAAAATAGGAAAACTAAGAAGATGCTCCTTAAGTGTTGATCAAAGAGACTTCCAGGTAAGTGAAAAGTCAGATATTTACAATGAAAACAGGTAGCCTCAATCATATGAGCAGTTCTCAAAGTGCAACAACTAAACCGATCATCAGCACCTGAATCAGCAGGAACTAAAAATACAAATTCCCACACCCTACCACAGACTTACAAAATCAGAAACTGGCAGTGGGGTCTGGCCATCTGCATTTAACAAACCATGCACAGGGTCTTGACACAGTTAACAAATCACTGTTTTAGATAATGTACTGACTAGGAATCAGGCTCTCAGCCATGGCTGCAGAATCAGTCAGCTGAGGGGCTTTTAGGTCATCCCAAAAGTCTGGAAGCCCAGGCAAAGGTCGATGGGATCAGAATCTATTGAGTGGGCATCTTTAAAGAGCCCCACAAGACTATAACATATGGGTGGGCAGAGAGCCCCAGCCTAGAACCCAAGGTCCCACTCTCCACTGCTGGACACCAATGGAGCTCTCCTGCTGCAGTATTTCCCCAGTCTTCCTCCCAAACCTGAAAAGTGTTTAAGCCAAAAGAAGCACAGGAAAATGCAATGTCATAATTATTTACCTGAGATATCAGAGAAATCCTAGAAGAGGAAGCTCATCAAAAACAGGCTACCATGTGTATATGTATAAGCAAGCTCACAGTGACAAGAAAAAAGCAGGAACAGGAAGACACATTCCTGAAAAGTCTTTTATACCTAAGGAACCAACTATGGGTGGACCTGAATCCCAATGAAAGTTGTTCCTGGGTGTGACCCAACAACTTAGCAACTAGGGCTCAGCTTCTTTCTCCATCTACCTGTGCTGCAGAAACTAGATAGCTAACAAGGACATTGCCCAGACTCCCTTGCAGCTATGTGGCCCAGGCATTCTCAATCAGATGTAATGCGGTGAGATTTGGAAGGCAAAGCTTTGGAAGCTGGGGCCCACACTTCTGCCAGCAGGCACCATCCTTGGAAGTGTCTGGTTTCCCTGTGGCACCTTCCTAACCTTTCACATCAGTAGCAGTGTGGGCCTCAAACACCCCCCACTTGGCAGGCAGCCTCCTGACTTCACAGGAGGTCACTGCTCTCTTGGTGGCCTGCTCTGCTGTGAGGTTCTGGAAGTCATCCCTGAGAGCTCAACCTCAAGACTGTTTCTTCACCTACCCAAACAAATTCTGTAAGCCATTTAATACCCTGTAATAAATCTCCCCCTGCCTAAACCAGCTAGAATAGATTCTGTTCTTTGCAAGTGAACCTTGACTGATAAAAGCAGTAATTGCAAAAGAAAGTTTGGAATTCCCAAAAACCACACAGTTGCCATTAACTTGAGGGAAGAAAGAAAGGTGTCTCACTGAATTTAAGAAAATAATTTTTATTGAAACCACTGAGAGTCACTCATCTCTTCTGCTGGTTTCCCTAAGTTCCAATAAATGAAGAGCAGTAATTATGCAAAATGTTACTGAAATATAAATTAGAATCTATATAAGATGCCATGTTAAGCATTCCTCAAACCACAACATTTCTGTGTAGTCAACCCTCAAAAGCACATATCACTCAACAGTTGACTTATAAGGCATCAAGACACCACACTGTTAACTCATGGGTAATTACACAAGCAGGTCATTTCAGGAGTGCTGGAGATGTTTATCAGAACAATTCAGTAGGTTGTGACGTATGTTGGCTTTCACTCTGCTCTGTTGTAGACAAACATTAAACAACTGTAAAACCACCATCATTAAAAGTCTGATATTAAGAAGCAAAGTATAACAGTTAAGAAGTGAATGGTGGTGTTTTAGCTATGGGTTGTGCTGTGCCAAAAAAGCAGTAAACACATTGGTTTTGGATTCTACTGTTATTGTCACTAAGATAGTGCTAACATTCCAACAAATGTTCCCATGAGTAAAAAACTGACAAGAGGCAGTATGGATCTTTTCTAAAATAAGACATATTTTCTGTTTACCTTCCCAATTCCTTACAGAGACAAAAGATGCTCACCTAGACCAACATCAGCAGACAACCACAGCTTTGCAGGAAAACCTGAGATCTAGCAGTGTTGCTGATATGCCACCTTGGGCAGGTCAGTTATCTAAGTTTTAGTTTCTTCATCTATCAAATGGGCAAAGTGATATAAAATCTACCTTACCAATTTCATAGGATTATCCAACAACCAATTAGAATGAAGAAAAAAATGCCTTGTAGATCCTAATCTGATGTTAGTACTGATTAATATTAGCTACTCTTAAAAAAAAATGAATAAATAAAAAGTAAGCTGAGAACAAGACTATGTAACATTTCTAATCCCAAATATGAATGGAAGCCCTACAGGTCCAACATATCCTGAACTTAGAAATAAGCAACAAAAGATAAAAGGCTAACAAGAAAAATCGTTTATTAAAATGCTATGGGATAGCCGGGCGTGGTGGCGCACGCTTGTAATCCCAACATTCGGGAGGCTGAGACCGGAGGATCCGGGTTCGCAGCCAGCCTCAGCTACCTAGTGAGGCACTCCACAACTTAGTGAGACTCGGTTTCAAAATAAAGAATAAAAAATAGGGCTGGGGGTGTAGCTTGGAGGTAGAATGCCCCTGAGTTCAATCCCCAGTACCGCAAAAAATAAAAATAAAATGCTATGGGATGACCACTGGCTCATTAGTAACACTGCAGAATCCACCTGAGGCCAAAGTTCCACTAGCAACATTCCAAACTACCCTGGAATGGCCACTCTGGTTGCCTATCAGGTAAACTCAAATGAAAACTTCACATGCAATCTGCTTCCTCATGGTGCCCTCTTTCTAATCAAAACCTTACATGTAAGTCTCTGATTGGTAGAACCTAGGTCACTTGCTTGTGTCCCGCCTGCAAGGAACAATGAGAATTGAGTTCTGACTCCTGTGATAGAGGAGGCAAGCCTTCTAATGTGGGGATTTCTTCCAACAGAGAACAGCTGGTTGAAGGCTGATGGGTCTTGGAACCATCTGAATGAATGACTATAGATAAGAGTCCCTAGGGACATACCTGAATAATCTGCCTTTCTTTTCAAACAACCAGTGAAGCAGGAAGGATTATTTTCTTTGACAGTTGAGAAAACTGCAGGTCAAACACAGGTTGATGTGCCCTGGGTCTATGTCTCTTCACAGGGTCACAGCCCAGGTGGTCAGACTGCCTTAGACCCAAGTTTCTCAACCTTTGCTGAAGGCAGAGTGATCATTCTCTGTTGCAATGTCAGGTGCACCCTAGGATGTTAGCAGCACCCTTAGCTTCTACTCAAGAGATGCCTGAGCAAACTACCCCCCCCCCCAAACTGTGACAACTCAAAAATGGCTCCAGGCATTGCCAAATATCTCCCAGGGAAAAAAATCCACCCCACCCCAGTTAAGAACCTTAGGTGGTGATGGTCTACTTGCTCACTGGAGCAACACTATCACCTGTGTGGAGGCTGCAAGGTACCAGGCCTGGTGCCAGGCACTGAGGAGACAACACCAAATAAACCAGCGGCCC
>PVLC010016830.1:0-34841 GCA_004027655.1 Graphiurus murinus
TCCTCCTCCTCCTCCTCCTCCTCCTCCTCCTCCTCCTCCTCTTCTTCTGGCCTCCATTTCCCTGTCTACCTAGTGGAGCAGTCATCCTGAACTAACCGACTCACACATTTGTTGTGCCAATCGGATGGGTTTACCTCAGAGCTTGTACAGATGTGAACCGCTTCTGGTTCCGAGTGCCAGAGCCCAGGGCCTGCTAGAGCTGGCCCTTAAGTCAGCATTTGGTGAATCAAGTTGAATGATTGTCTGTAGAGTCTGCCTATGAGGCAGGTGTCAGTACTCCCCCAGTTCCTAATCACAAGGATGTTGGGCTGCGTGGCCTGGTCTTTGTGCTCAGATCAAGCCACAGTTACTGAATCCAAGTCATTTGTGTGAAAGCTATTGTGGTTATTACTCCAATAGCAAGTATCAGTTGAAATGGGGATTAACTTCCTGGCTCTGGGAAGCATGAACTAAACACGCAGTTCCCGTGTGCATTCTGTGAGAGTTAGATGCCCATCCTTTAAATGGATTGTGACAGAATCAGGCCTCCATTCTAAGGCGGATAGTTTTCAGATCTTACTGGTGCTATCTTGGCCACTGCTCAGCTCTCCTCTTTGCTGAAGAGAGCCGAGCCGTGGCTCAGAGTGTCCGCTGCAGCCAGGTGCTCAAGTCTAGCTTCTTTGATACGTGGGGTTCCTATCAGGTCCACAGAGCCCTAGTCTGACACACAGAATCCCTACATTTCACACTTGCTCAGGGTGTGGCAGCGTAGCCGTTTTCATTCTTGGGCTGATGCACTGAAGTGAGACGTAGCATTTAACTCTGTTAAAGCCTGTCCTTGCTGTCAGGTTAGGCAAGGGTGGCTGTGCGGGAGATCAAGGGTAGAAACGGCCCTGTTTAGATTGCTCGCCTCTGCAGCCACACTGGTGAAATAAAACGTTGGGCCTGTTGCATATGGTCATGTCTTATATCTTTGGCATCTTGTTGGCACTCACAGCTGGTTCCTAGATTCCTCTCTGTCGCAATGAAGCAAACTAGCACAGCATTAGATGATGGGTTAAAAACTGTAGGTATAGAACGTCAGTTGTTAATTTTGAAATAACTCACCCGTGGAATCTATAGATTTTTAGCCTGCCTAGAGAAAAAGAAAGGAAAGGGAAAGACAAAAGAAGAAAAGAACACATTTGTTCTGATTGCATTTGTTTTGTTAAATCGTAGTTATCTATTCCGAAGCACTGTTGCCACAAATCCAGAAGATATTTGGATTAAAGAAGTATTTACATCTTGGTAGACCTTTATACCATTTTTAGCTTTCGGTGAATGTGTTACAGTAATAGAGTGATTTATGAATACTTCTATTATATGTTGGTTAATATTTACTCAATAAGTAGAAGTTTCAGAATGAGATAACTGGGGAATGAAAGTAGGATATTATTTAAGAAATAATATGCAAGTTGCCGAAAGCTGAGGAGAGACAGGTATGGGAAGAAGGTTGCGGTGTCTACCCTAATATGAAGAAGAACCATGGAATGTCAGAAGATACTAACGTAGTCCAGAGAGGACAACAGAGGTCTTGAGGAAGGATGAGCACGAAGCTAGAGGCCTCAAAGCCTGCCGCCTTGCTGTGGCACCATTCAGAAACCCCTGAACAAAGTGCACTGTGAGTTAGTCTCCAACTCGAGTTTTGGGTCTGTCATGGTTATATATAAGATGGCTGAAGAGCTCATAAGTTGGCATTTGGAGTTGATATAACTGGGTCACGAGGGCTGCAATTGTAGCAGTGGGTAAGTCCACTATCATGGGTGGGGCCTGGGCTGGTAGGCTATGGCTGCAGAAGGTGGGTCCCTGAAGGTGTGGCCTCGGGGTTAACACAGCTCATCCTCCCTCAGCCTCTCTTGCTTCTGGCCTCTGTGATGGAAGAGTGAAGCCTTGGCTCTCCATCTCATGCCCTGAGGTCTGCAGTTCCCGGCCTCACAGCCACTCAACTCACAATCTCCAAACCTCGAGCAAATAAACCTTCCGTCCTCTAAGCCATATGATCAAGTCTTTGGATTATAACTGAGAATGCTGACAAATACAGGGTCCAAATCCAAAAATGAAGTTCATATCATACTTCTCGCTTTCAGAGGCTTTCACACGAGTGGCCTCATGCCTGTCCAGCCACAGAAGTGCTAATAATTTGAGTAAACAGACAGTCCTTAGAAAGAGTCCAGCTTGTTAAGTAGCTGACAACAGCAGGCAGCAGGGCGAAGTGGGAGAACGTGCTAGAATCTGGGTGTTTTCCCATCTCTGTTACCTGTCTGCCATCTGGGTCTTGCTTTTCTAGTCTGTATGATGAGGGTTTGAGCAAATTCTCATCTGGTTTTAAGATTCGGTGGATTTAGGTTTCTTGAACCAACCGTCCTGTAAGGTAATATGGCGTTCGCTGGAGGTGCATCTTCAATGCCTCCATGGTCAACAGCAACCCCCCCACCACCACCACCGGGAGCAATGTGCAGACAGGTGGTCTGCAGCCCGGCAGGCAATGTTGACAACCAGGACACTTCCTCAGCAAAAACGGTGTTCCCAGGAGATCAAAATGAGCGAGGAGAGGGAACAGGATACGGAGCAGAGCAGAACCAGGCAAGGAGGGTCCACGTCCCCATCTTGTGCTGGTGGCAAGCCGGAGGGTGGGTGACCTCAAGAGGCTGTGAGCCTCATAGAACAGGACCCATAAAGGTCCCATTCCCCACTGTATCTCCATCTCCTAGCCGGTGCTTGGGTCAAGAAAGAACTCACTAAAGGAGGCCCGCCTCACAGCATAAATCAGGTTCTGAAGACAGTGCAAGTGGTTCTGTGTTTCGGGAGCACTGTCTGACCTCATGCTGTGGGTAGCTTTCCTCCACAGTGGTGATCAGCCTACTCCCAAGATTCACATTTTGTGAAACAGAAGGACATGTGTTGTCTTTCTTCCAGGCCGCCCCTTCTTTCATATTACAGGGATATGAATTTGGATACCAGTTATACATGGTTTCTCATAAAATTTGTACAAAATGTTCTTTGCCTCTATCTCTGCTTTATTCTTTTTTTTTTTTTTTTTTTTTTTTTTTTTTTTTTTTTTTTTTTTTTTTTTTTTTTTTTTTTTTTTTTTTTTTTTTTTTTTTTTTTTTTTTTTTTTTTTTTTTTTTTTTTTTTTTTTTTTGCGGTACTAGGGATTGAATTCAGGGGCATTCTACCTCTGAGCTATACCCCCAGCCCTATTTTTTATTCTTTATTTTGAAACAGGGTCTCACTAAGTTGCGGAGTGCCTCAGCTTTGGTCATTTCTTAATGCCAAGGTAATCACAGCCTAACAAGAAACACTACTATTCATAAAACTAGTCATTGCGATCTAGCAGTCAGCAGTGTATTAGCTAAGTTGGTAAATCCCTTAATTTACTTCCAGTTGACTGACCATGTTCAGATGGCCTTACACTCCACTTCCACCAGGTGGCTCTCTTGCCCACCTTGGTCCAGGGCTCCTGGGTTCCCACAGAAGCCAAGGACAAAAGGATGGTTTGGGTGATGGGAATACCACCAGGTAACTCTGATGATCTGTAGATTTAAATGGACGACATGTAGTTACTACCGTGGGCTCCAAAAGACAGTTGGCTCATATTTGTGGAGAAAATAAACAAGCAACTTTTGCTTTTGACGTTTTTTTTTTTTTTTTTTTTTTTTTTTTTGCGGTACTGGGGATTGAACTCAGGGGCATTCTACCTCCGAGCTATACCCCCAGCCCTATTTTTTATTCTTTATTTTGAAACAGGGTCTCACTAAGTTGCAGAGTGCCTCACTAGGTAGCTGAGGCTGGCCGCGAACCTGGATCTTCTGGTCTCAGCCTCCCGAATGCTGGGATTACAAGTGTGCGCCACCACGCCCGGCTTGCTTTTGACTTTTAGAGTACAAAGAATTACCCTCTGATTGCACTCTCTCTATTTCTGCTGGATCTACATCCGAGCAATTTATTGAGACCCTCATATGCCAGAAATTGGAGATATAAATTTGCCTATAATAAGAATAATTCATGGAGAGCTGGCAGATCGGTAGCTAGAAGAAGACAGATTCTACTACTAAGTTCCAACTGTAATTAGTGACATTAGCCATGTACTGGAGGACACAGAGGATTGGGAGATGTATAAAGAACTTGGAGTTTGATCTGGTGCATGATAGGTAAGAAAATATTGGCTAGTAAACAAGAGGAATGGTTTTAGGCAGAGAGAGCAAATAGTTATGAAAGATCTAGTTTATTTTGGGTGAAAAGAATGTTATAAAGGGTCAAACTTGCCATGTCTCCATGTATTTATAAGTTATCTTCCTTTATTGGAAGTTTATTCTGCAAGTAACCCAGCCAAACAGTTATATTCTTCTCATTTTTTTAATTTATTTTGCAGTACTGGGGATTGAACTCAGGGGCGTTCTACCTCCGAGCTACACCCCCAGCCCTATTTTTTATTCTTTATTTTGAAACCGGGTCTCGCTAAGTTGTGGAGTGCCTCACTAGGTAGGTGAGTCTGGCCTTGAACCCAGATCCTCCGATCTCAGCCTCCGGAATGCTGGGATTACAAGCGTGCGCCACCACGCCCGGCTTATTCTTCTCATTTTTAGAAATAATATCCATGTAAGTGTAGCCATTGCCTAAGAGGCATAGTCTACAAGTCCTACTGGAAATATTAATGTTTAACATGAACAAAGAAAATAAATAGATTTTGATGTTGATTTTATTGCCCACATGTTGTGTATTACCATTAACATATAATATTGTTTTTCAAAAGAAATATTGAATGATGTCTCCTGTCTAAATTATCTAGAAATTCTTCAAACTAGATAGCCTCAAAATGTTCTATTTAGGAAACAAATATGGTAAGTTTCTCTGTAAAGAAATAATCTCTAAGCATTTGGCCTCTATTCTCATATAAGAGGATAGTCAGCAGTCATAAATTTAGACAGTTAATTTTCCTGCAGTAACCAGTGTCAGACAGCTATATAAAAAAACAGCAGGTGAAACATGAGAGTCACGGAGTAAGTACAAAGTATTGAAAGAGCTTTGGGAAATGGCCATGACTTCACATTAATTAGTTGGTTATGTCTATTCCTAAGACAAAAAAATTCAGTTTTGCAGTCTAACAGCTAATATTAGGAACATATTAGGGTACACTTTATGCCTAACTACTGATCCTCAGTATAAAGGCAGCATAAAAGCCCATCATATCCTAATTTTTAAAAATGGGTTTGAACAAAGAAAATCTTGGGATTTTTCTACAGTGTTGAAAACATAGTCCCTGAGCAATTCTAGACCCGAGGGCTGTGCTTATCATTAACACCAGGGCTGCAGGGCATGGTTAACCAGTACCTGCCTGGCCCCAGGGCCGTTGTGATCTGTACCTCCTGTGCACGAGGGGCTGTGGTCATCTTTACCTTGTGGCTCCAAGGCTGTCGTCACTACTACCTGCTTGCTTCCAGGTTGGACAGGGATCCAACATGGCAGCAAGTCAACTTTGCCCTTAGGGGATTGAGTTCTGGAGGGATTTCTATGGGCTGGACTCATTTTGTTTCATTTCTGTTATATATACATACATATATACATATACATACATACATACATACACACACACACACACACACACACACACACACACGTCCTATTAATCTGGCTCTCCCATCTTTGCCAGGGGTATTTATGCTTCAGTTACGGTTCTTGATGGCTTATGACCCAGACTAAGGGGTACTAAATTGAACATCATGCCACTGTCCTTGATTAGTGTCCTTGGAGAGGAGAGACAGGCCTGGGTGGTTCTGGGTGGTAAGCTGAGGACAGGATTTTCAGCCTGGCGTCCTGCCAAAGGCTCCTCTGGCTTAGCTGGGTGGCCCAGAGCCCTTTGTTTGTTTTGTGGTACTGGGGATTGAACCCAGGAACATTCTACCTCTGAGTTTCACCCCCAGCCCTATTTTATTTTTTATTTTGAAACAAGTTGCAGAGGGCCTCACTAAGTTGCTGAGGCTGACCATAAACCTGTGATCCTTTTGTCTCAGCCTCCCAAATATTGGGATTACAGGCGTGCACCACCATGCCCAGCTTAGAGCCCTTGTTAAGAGCAGTCCTCATTTAACGTCTTCCTTTCTTCCTTCTTCAAGGGTATGTTTACTGTATTCAAACCATTTATATTTCATATTTGTTGAATAGTTTTAATACGTCTTTTCTTCATTTATATTATTTTAATTACTTTCCTGTTAGATTTTGAAAAATTGCCTTCATCTAATTTTAATTTAATGGCTTGCTTCATGGTTTTAACAGTCTTACATAAGACACTGGTGCTTTATTGCTGTCATTTAAATCACTTGTTGCTTATACAGTTCCCATCACTTTGTTGGTCACACTATAGAAGTTGTCAAGAAAATTAAAAAATCTAAGTTTCAGTGTTTTGCAGGATACCTACCAGAGTGTTTTCATGCATGAGGCACTGCCTGGGCACCTCACCACTAAGTGCCTATTAATTTTCAAGACAAATATACAAATAGGACAAATGAACACATTCTCTGAATATGTGTAATTTCAGCCTGTTGGAAACTAACCTAGTAAAGTTAGAGATTCCTTCAGTATCAAAATCTTTTTCAGGGAAGAATACAGGAACTAATCCTGTTGAAAATGATTAGATAACATGTACTTAACTATGTATTCACTAAGTATTCATAAAATAAATAGTTTTGCAGTAGATAAATGTATCTTTGCTTGTGAAAACAAAATTAATATTTCCTAAGATGGCATCTGATTACCACCAGGTGTCCACATTTAAAATCATAAAAAAGTCAGTGTCTGGATTGTGTCTTAACCCAGATCCCTTTGTGGTAACATTAAGGTCCCTGGTGTTCTTTCAGTGTCATTGGGAGTTAAAAGCTAGAATGTATCTGGAAACGAAAGCCTATTTTAATGTAACATATACAGCTGTGAGAATTAGAATACTCTGAAGAATGGCTATTTTGGTATCTAACTGTTTCTACCCTAGCAGTTTATCAGAATGTAGGTGCCAAATAGTGGCTAAGAGAATTTTGACAAATTTAGATTATTTTAAAATTAGCATGTCTGAAAGGTATGTTTGGGGGATGGCAGCTTTTCAAACTGTGTGCTTCTCAGATTATAAATAGTCAGCCTCCGTGTGAATTACCTTCCCTGCCCTCCTTGCGTCCAGCCCTCCTCTACATTTCCCTGAGATCTGAGCCCTGAGCCGTTAGGTGGGCTGGAGCTAGCTGCTCAAGAAGGGCTGGGAGGTGCAGCAAGGCCAACTTGGTCAGAGAGTAGAAAGGAAGAGCCAGCCCTGCTCCTGAATTGTCTGAATAAAGCTTTAGTCATCCATTCCTCCTCAGCTGTGGGGTCTGCACTGACCCTCCAGCCTCTGAAAAGCCCAGCCTTTGGTTTTTTTTTTCCCTTCTGACTGCTGGAACCCATTGGCAAAACTTAGGAAGCTGCAGGGCAGTCAGGACTGTCTACCCTCGGGAGTGGGTGAAGACAGGGACCTTTCCTCCAGACCTCGAGAGCTTAACTGGCAGAGCCTGTGACTCAGCCACCTACAGGGCTGCAGGCCAGGAGTATCATGACTGAGCCCGCAGCAGGCTGGAAGCCAGTGGTGCGCCCCTTCCCAGCCATGGTCCTCCAGTCTCCATGGGAACCCAGGTCTCTGTTGCACCCACTTATTCCACCATGAATGTAAAGTACCCTCTCTCCCCATCGGTTACAGTAGAATATAAAATGTCCCCTAAAGAGCTTATTTATTAATGTTCGGAACAGATATAGTTGAGTCCTGAGGGTTGTGGTCCCAGCAGTGGATAAGTCCATTGTAATGGGTTTATGTGGGTGGGGAGCCGGCCAGCAGGGTGTAGCTGCAGGTGGGTCCCTGGGGGTGCAGCCTTGGGCATTGCATATGGTTCTCTCTCTCTCGCTTCCGGCCTCCGTGACGTAAGGCGCACAGCCCGTGTGCTCTCCTTCTCTCGGTCTCCCACCGCCATGCTCCTGGCCTCACGTGGACTGAACCCAAAACCATAAGAAAATCTCCTTTCCTCTAAGTTTCTTAGATCACAGCTGCAAGAATGCTGCTCTGGATCTTTCACTCTCAAAAGTACTCAGTACTGATACTGCCTTTGATACTGTCCAGTGCGGATAGTAATGTACCCAGGCACTCTGAGATCCTCCCTGAGGCCAGGCAGGAGTGCAGGGAGGAATCACACGGTCCTTGACCTGGAATGATTATGACTGAATGGAGTTCAGATCTGTCTGTGTGCAGGGGGACGGTGCATGGGAAGGGAGGGGGAAAGCAGAAAGGATGATGCCTGCGTTGAATCCGAGAAACTCATCAGGAGCCAGGCAGGTCAGAGCATGACAGCCTGCAGGGAAGAGTTGGAAGGGAATTCTAGATAGAGCTGGCGTGGTGGGCTAAGAAGGGACGAAGCTGAAGTGTTGTCGAGGAAGAGGAGGTCCGGGCTGCTGCGTAAGAGTGGGCTTGCCACTCGGCCACTGACCCTCAAAGTCCTCATTTCTTCTTTGTTTCCTCCGTTTCATGTGTCCATTCTCCAAAGCCCAACTGGAAAGTTACTGTGAACCCCTGGAAAATAATTTGGAAGCGTAATAAGGGAGAGAGAAATAGCCATTGTGGTACTTTAAAGAAGTTCTCCACGGCATTCGGGAGGCTGAGACCGGAGGATCCGGGTTCGCGGCCAGCCTCAGCTACCTAGTGAGGCACTCCGCAACTTAGTGAGACTCGGTTTCAAGATAAAGAATAAAAAATAGGGCTGGGGGTATAGCTTGGAGGTAGAATGCCCCTGAGTTCAATCCCCGGTACCGCAAAAAAAAAAAAAAAAAAAAAAAAAGAAGTTCTCCACGGTGGTGTGTCAAGGAGTTTGTGAAGACGGTAGGACTTGGGAGAGGGGGGCGTGCAAGGATCCTGAGAGGGAGCAGGAGAGAGAGATGGGAAATCATGCTGGATCTCTGGGAGGGCCTGGCCTGGGGTGGCAGGCTCAGGTTATATGGAGTGGGAACTGCCGAAGTGAGTCTCAAGATAGACCTGACTGCAGAACCCTAACTACAGCCTGAACCATCAGGGCGTGCACTGTGCTTCTAGTAAGAAGCCTACTCCTGCGTTCTCCTCGACTTCCCTTGCCAGTTAAGTGCAGTAGCTCTTTGTGACCAGCTGCTGCATGGTGGAGGGAGAGGTGGGCGGGGGTCAGGCTCCCTGGGGTGCCCCCTCTGAGGCCCAGCAAGGGGAGCAGCAGCAGGAGCTGCAGCTGCTACAAGGACACAGAGAATGAAACTGTTCTCCCTGCCCTCGGTCTTTCTTCCAGTTAGGAGAAGGGTCTTTAGAAGTTAAAAACAAGTCCACAGGTCCTGTGATCACCTGTCTTCTAAGGCTAATCCATGTTTGAAAAGGGTTAGAAGCAGATTTTAAGGTAGTGTGGTAATATATCCCATTAATCTAATTGGGGAAATAATAAGTTTCTACCTCACCCCCAAATCTGGAGTAATTTCCCCAAATACCACTAAACATTTTTAAATCCCCATATAACAATCTGCCAAGAATCTCTGCCTTGTGTAAAACATTTAGTACACCGAGAACTTAATCGTTCAGCACTTCACTTGCATCAACTGGGCTTATGCCCAGCGCACAAGGATGTCAGATGGGGGCTTTTCTCCTTGTGCCCAGAACAGACGCAGCGCGGGTGGGTGAGGACGGGTTGGAGACTGTGCCTGGGGACTCCAGCCAGCAGTGCCCCTCCAGGCTTAGGAGAGGGGGCGGGAGGAGCTGCTGGCCCACAAGGAGTGCCTTCGCCATCTCAGGTCTCACACCTGAAGCAGGGTAGGGAGGGCAGTGTGGGACGAGGCTGGGTGAAAACTGCTGCCCGTCGTCATCACAGCAGCTGCAGGGCAGCACGGGGTCTGGTGGCACCAGGGCCCACACACACTGACCAGCTTCCACTTTATTTTTGGTGATTGCAGTTTCTCCATTTGCTACACCACAGGGTATGTCCTCCTTTGTCCTGGTCCTGGGAAGGATGGTGGGTCGCTCTCTGTGTACGGTCACATCCTCCTCTCTCCTGGCCCTGGGGGGGGTGGTGGATCACTCTGTGTGGGGTCACATCCTTCTCTCTCCTGGTCTTGGGCGGGGTGATGGGTCGCTCTCTCCCGGGCAGTACAGTTGGCCGTTCTCACTGTTCAGGGCCATGTCCTCATCCATCCTCACCAGGACGAGCAGTGTGGCTGGTACTCTTATCTTCTTAGCCATGTTTGTGGCCTCCAAGTCAGAAACATACTCATCGAGAACTCAGTAGCATTATGTCACTAAGGTAAGCATTTCATTAAGAATGGAAATTGAATTCAGTGATGTAATTTATAAAATGAGATCTATTTTCTCTTTATTTTATCCTCTCTACTGCTCAGTTTTTAAACAGTCTTTGGTATTTGATTAATGTTGTTTGCCTTTCAGTGTTTTTCACTTGATCATGCTCAATACAAAATGAGTGTTTTTATCGCTTTGTCACTGTAGAAAGAAATGCAATTTGTTAGCCTAGAAATAGAACCGTTTGACTTCAACCTACAAATTACAATGGAACCAGCATTGGCGGCATTCTTCATCCCAGAAGCTGAGCTTTCTGAGATCTTCCTTTTCAGGACCGATGTGTATAACTTGCTATTTGGGTGTGAGCTCTAAGTTGTATGGTTTGGACATTGGGCAGTTTTAATTGGAACTTCTAGAGAAATATCTAAAACATTTTATATTCAAATCGAGAAAACCATCAACCTTGAAAACTATCATAGAAACATCTGAAAATCCTATGAAATAGTCATTTCTTCAAGATTGTAATTATTTTCTGACTGATTTTCCTTTTATGATGTTTTAACTAACAAGCAAATCTATATTCTAGTTAGGCATATTAATTTTGTAGGTTCTACCTGTAAAGTATAAACATAATTAATCTAACAGCTACAACAAAAAAACTTTTGGAAAGGACAACAGAAATTCAGAAGTGCAGTTGTACCGTGAGGTGGGGAAAGAGGGACCATGAGCTCTGGGGCTCCAAAGGAGCAGAGTGAGGTCTCCATGGGAGGGAGAGGAGGTGGCAGGGTCTCAGGACACAGGACTTGCTGCTGCTCCTCCCAGGTGCTCAGTAAACAACCCATGTTTACTTTCTCTTGTATACTTCCTCTTGATTTGTGAGGCCTTCCCTCCCATGGTGACTGGGAGAAGAGCCCATTCCTCCCCATGGTGGCCGTTCAAAGGAAGGACTTCCAGTCCTGGAGGAAGGCCCTCAGACCAGACGCCCACCCGCAGTGAGGGACAGAGCAGGAGTACACTTGTGGGAGGACAGAGCTCCGCAGTTCTTGTAGAGGAGACCTTGACTCACATGGAAGAGAACTTCAGCAGGCAGAGGCACACACATACAGACTCATCTGGGAAGGCAGGTCCACATTCCAGGGAGGCTGGAAACAGAGACCAGTCAAGCAATTGAAGGAGACTGGGGGAGGGAAGAGGGACAGGGAAGGAGACAGACCAAATAGTGTGTGCATATGTGAATGTATCGCCATAAGTCTCACTGTTAGGCACAACTATAATGCGCCAACAAAAACTGTAAAGAACAGAGAGAGAGATGCTCCTTTGGGGTCTCTGGCTCTTCTTTTAAAGGAAACTTGGTGAGGGGTGGGCATGGAAGAGTAGGGGGATGACATCCGTCTGGTGATCACAGACGGCTCATGGAGATTTATAGTGGTCTGGTTGCTTTCAGAATCTTTAGATGGACGTGCTCTCCATTACCTGATCAGTAGGAAATGTTGGAAAGTCCCCTGAAATATAGGTTTCTTAAAATGTGCTATCTCTTTTCTTAGTCTATTTATTGGTGGTATAATCAGCAGTGCACAAGGTAATTATCATAAGTGAGTGGATTTATGGTGACTGTAAGCTTCATGGGTCTCCCAGGAACTTGGGAGTGGGCCCTGGGAAGGCACGCAGAACTTCAGTTTGATATTATAGTTCTTGTCCTTCCTGTTATCTTCTTTCTACCTATCTTTCGTTTTATACTGTCTCACTAGGACACTAGATGAAGTCAGTATTTCTAATCACTGTGCATTTAACATGACATTTTGCTATGAAGAAACGTGAAAGAACAAAGGAGCTGGCCCCCGTTCGGGGTAAAGCAAGCTGCCTGTGGAGGCCGTCTGCCAAGTGGAGGGCAGTCCATCCCTGGAGAGCGCCAGGGTCTCTCTCTTTGTTGTGGCCACAGTGGACGCTTCCGATCTACAAAGATCTGAAATTTTAATCTGTCATTATTTTAAAAAGATATAGGACATAAGTTCTACTTCAAAGGCTATGATGGAAAATAAGCAAGATGGATTATCATTTCCTTTCTTTTCTTTGTAAGCAGAGCCCTGCTGACCCTGGTCCCAGGCCTTGGGGCACCTTCTGTCCCAGCGGGGCTGGGCTAGTCCTGTTTACCCCCAGTGCTGGGTCAGGCCAGAATGGAAGCTCATACTGTACCTTGTGAGCAAAGCAAGCTTTACTTGGTTTCCCACATACTTTCAAACACACACCAAATTTGAACATGTATAAAATAGATTGCCCAGCCAGGTATGATGGTGCACACTTGTAATCCCAGTACTTGGGAGGCTGAGACAGGACGATCACAGTTTTGAGGACAGTCTCAGCAAGTAGTGAGACTCTTATCAACCTAGTGAGACCATGTTTCAAAATAAAAATAAAATAAGGCTGGGGGTGTAACTCAGAGGTTCAATGCCCCGTATTCAATCCCCAGTACCATTAAAAAAAATAGATTGCCTTATTGATGGAGCAGATGTCTTTTGCATCTTTGCCCTTTGCCTGGCCCCAAGTGCCCCACTGGTATTGTAGGGGTCATCCTGCTGCGGCCCCCACCTGCCAGACCGGTCAGCATAGCTGCCTCTGGCCATGCGTAGCTCTTGTTTCTGGGTTTTAGCTAATTAAGATTGAAGCTAATATTTGGCCCTCGTCCCTGAGCCACCGCTGCCCTAAGGACACTCCACTCTACCAAAGGACAGTGTTTCAGGGCGGGGAAGGCCTGGGCACAGAGTGCTGCTCACGGCACAGCTGTGCAGACCCAGCAGTGTGGTGAAGCAGGGTGGGGGGGATCCAAGGAGCCCCTCTCAGAGCACACGGGGTGCGGGGCTAAGGGAAGGCTGGGCTACGGTGCGCAGTGGACCCCTGAGCCCTCGTGTGGCCGGCTGTGGGGCGTGGTCGGCCTCCAGCATGTCACGGGAAAGTCGGTCGTGACTGTCAGCACAGCCTTTCCTTCCTCTGCCTCCCCGACCCTGTCCCCTGGTCTCCCCTGCCCACGCACCTGTGCCCTGCAACTGGGAAACCGGTTCCTGGACTGGAACTAGGCTCCCCTGCTTCAGAGTTGTTTTTGCTTCTCAGAGTCAGAAAACTGACTCCCCCTCCTCCCCCCAGGCACAGGAATCAAACTCGTGACTTAGTTACCTCCTCAGGCTACCTAAGCAAAGCAGCCCAGCCAAAGGTTATCATAAAACATTTAGAATATGCAGGAGTATGAAAAGCATGTCTTAGAAATCATGAATAAAAGATTTCTCATTAGACTGGGAAACAAGAAAGAACCAGATCAATACTTTTCGTGGGTAATCAGTCTTTCTTACATGGAAATACTAAATAGGTGTTTGCATCAGACACATAATCCCAAGCAAGTGCTTACTCTGGGATTCTGTCTACAGTACATACATTGAAACTTTTCTTTGGGAAATTTATAGTTTAGGAAAGAAAGTGGTATCACAGAACATTTTAAAATTTAACTGTACCTTCAACATCTTATTTTGGTAACCATTCTTATGGTCTTATGTTTTTCACTAGATCTGAGAATATCAACTTATTCTAATAAGAATGAGGAAACCAGGGGGTTTTAACTGTGAGTGATGTCAAGATATTACAGAAGAAAAATTATTCATTACATTTGTTTAAAACAGCAGGGCAAAACCAGGTGTGGTAGAACACGCCTGTAATCCCAGTACTTGGGAGACTGAGACAGGAGGATTGTAGGTTCAAAGCCAGCCTCAGCAGCTTAGTGAGGCCCTTTGCAACTTAGACTCTGTTTCAAAATAAAATAGGGCTGGGGATATACCTCAGAGGTAGAATGCCCCTGGGCTCAATCCCCAGTATTACACGCACACACGCGCACACACACCCACACACACACCACACACACATACACACACACACACACACACACACACACACACATCAGGCAGACTTTTATTCAGAACCCTGTCTGTAGGTATAGGCACCATGGCAACGGGGTCTTCCTTCCAGTGAGGGAGAAAGTGAGCCAGTGGGGATTGATAGCCAGGCAGCAGGTGGGGTCACGGAATGGAAATTCACCAAGGGGAGACATCGCAGGTGAGAGGACTGTGGCCAGACTGCCCTAACAGGATTCTTGCTGAGGGCAGGCCAGGTGGCCAGGCGTCACGTGGGGGTGAGGGGGGTGAGGAGCTAGCGCTCAGAGGGGGAGGGGCTGTGGCCAAACTGGCTTAGCGGGATTCTTGCTAAGACTGGATTTTACAAGGATATGCACAGGTGGGCCTAGGTGAAGGTCCAGGAATCTCACTGCAATTTGATCAAAACAAGAATCTTTTCACCCAGATCTAAATGTGACTTCTCTTTAAGGAATGATTTCTGGTTTGACAAGGAACAGAGCATATAATAAAAGTGTTGTTGTAAAGAAGCGGGTTTGTTCACATGAACAGAAGTTTGGTGACTGCAAGACAGGTGCGCCTGCGTGTCTGGTGGCACTGTCCAAATTAAGTCCAGAAACAGGACTTTGCAGCTGCATTTGCAACTTCCTTCTCCAGTTGCTATCACCCTTGCCATCTTTCTACGACTACAATCCCCAAGGAAGCTTCTCCTGTATCTCAGATGTGAAAATTGCCCCAAAACACCTTATTCTCTCAGTTGCCAAATATGGGTAGCCCATGGTGGCTTCCGGCTTGTGGTTTTAATCAGGTAGTGGATATTGTTCTATATGACTCACTCGTAGCATGTTCTAGAAGCTCTTGTAATGTCCTTGTCAGGTTTCAGAATGAAGAGTAGGCCGTAACTGGTCACTGTTTTTCTGCTTTCCAGAAATAGTTATGTAAGATGAATGCCAGTTTTGTTTCCTTAAATGTGTAGTAGAAGTCACATTACAGAAAAAATGTTTTCTGATTCAGTGAATCCATCCAGGCCAGAAGTTCTTTTGTGGGATTTTTAACTAAGAATTTGATTTTTAAAATAGATACAGGACCACTAAGATTTTATATTTCTTCATGTGTCCACTTAGTAAATTGCATTTTTTCCCCTCAGAATTCTCCGTTTCTCGCAGATCCTACCTTGTTTGTGTAGAGCAGTGTGAAGTGCCCTTTCTTAGCTTCTTCACGGCACTGGGATGTGCCTGTCTGTGCCCCACTGTTGGTAGCTGTTTTGTTCTGTCCTGGACCTCGCTTGCCAGGTGTTGTGCGGCTTCATTCTTCAAACCATCAAGGCTCCTTGATTTCTCTGTTCCGGTTCTTGCTTTTTCTTTATTTTGGGCTCTTGTGTTTGCTATTGCCTTCCTTCTGGTTTCGTTGAGTTCAGTTTTGCTGTTTTCTAGTTTCTTGAGATGAATGATTACATCATTGATTTTAGCCTTTCTTCTTTCCTGATATATTTAAGACTGTACATTACCCTTTAAGCAGGACTTAGTGGCAGACTGTAAATTTTCAGATGTCAGAATCTCAGGTTTTAAATAATGTCTTTCTTATTTAAGACTCCGTGTGTGCTCCACGCCCTGAACTTGGAGATCAGGTAAGTACAGTTGGAATACAGTTATACTTCCCCTGTCTGCAGGCAGCCACGGTGGACATCCTGGGATGGGGACTCCCAGTTTCTCTTTTAAATGATTGTTGTTTTCCTTTTCAAAGGTAGGCACACACCATTTATGTGAGAAAGTATCATTAATGTATTGTTTTAGAGCCTCTCCCTTTTAAAATCACTATTTTGTAGTCTTATAAATCGCAGATCAGTAATGTAGTCATTCTCAATAGAACAACAGTTCTTACTATAGTCTGACTACTTAAACAGGAAATGAGCCATGGAGTATGGAACTGGCAGTGAGCCGGGGCTGGAGCAGCCTGGCCAGGAGGCGGCACAGGTGCCCTCCTCCTCTGTTCTCCGCTCTCCCCTGCCCCAAGATGGGTTTGCTTGGAATGGTAAAACATTTATGGGCTATTTTCTCCAAATTAATCAAGCAAAACATGCTTTTGTTTAAAAAAGACACCATCGAGGAGACATTTTTGTCTTTTCTAAACCAAACCTGGAAGAATCCATAAACAGTAGCCATTTTTTTGAACATTAGTATTTCATAGACCAGCTAAAGGGTCATCTATTCAGAGGTACTTGAAATCAGCATTGGTCTGTCAGCTGCACTTAGCAGGTCCCTGACATCGACTCACACTCGCAAATGAAATGGAAAAATACTGTACTCAAAAATCCACCGGCGATTGAAGAATGAAGAAAGCGGTAAAATAACACTAATTATGGGCTAGACCATAATCCTATATCATGATTATTTGAGGACTGGTTTTGGCTTCACGCCACATTTGAGGTAGCAGTAGGTTTCATAGATACGGTTGCTAAGTATATCAGGAGAAAACTGAGAACTCTCATTCAAAAATAGCAGTAGAATTACTCACCAGTCCCACCACGCAGCTTCCCATCTGAGGATGACACACAGCTGGAGGAGCCAGAGGGGAGAGAAGTTGCAGTGCTTGCTGAAATGCATGTTTTGTGTGTTTCGAGGGTGGGCAAAGCATGACATGACTGCTTCATCCCCCAATGGGAGTTGGACTGCACACAGGAAGAGCGCCGGGCTTCGTGATCACAGGATCCTCCCTCCCTGGAGCCCCATGGACGGCACTGCCAGGGCCACCGAGAAAACCTAGGTGAAGCTTGAGGGCCGCCTTGAAGAACTAAACATGGAAGACAAACTAGACATATTCTCTTTTCAGAGGGGAAAATAAAGCCCTAAGTAGAAGTTAATAAGGAAACAGGTTTTTTTTTATCCAACCTAATAACATCTGCCCTTTTTACACATTTTATATCCATGACTTAATCCTGATTTCTCACGAGCATCTGTGATGGTGCAGCTCAGAAAAATCCAACAAGAACTTCCTAAACCAAACCACTGTAAGGTGTGGTGCAAGCTCTTCGGGTATAGCTCTCTTCCTGCAAGGCCCAGAGAGGCATGAGTGGCCCTGACAGGGAAGTACGAGCGTGGCCTTGCTGTGTGCCCGGTGGCTTTCAAGGATGTACACACTTGGGCTGAGTGCCGTACAGGACTGCACCACCTCCTCCCCCCATCTCCATGTGCACCCTGTGGGTTAGTGCCTCCGTCAACCAGGCTTGAGGCCAGGTGCTCATTCGAGACCTTCCTGGTACTAGAAGCGACGTCTGTACTGGGCATTCCTCCTCCTCACTGTGCTCCGGACTGGACCGGTGTGCAGTAGTTACTCTCCGTGCTCCTGCTCTGTCCTCCAGACCCATCCAGTGGTGTGTGCTCCTTCCTCTCCTCTCTCAGCCCTGTCCAGTCCTCTGCCGCTCTGCACCACTAGCACAGGAGACACTGGCGTGGCTCTCTTCCCACTCAGTGGTATCACAGTGGCACTTTGCACTCAGCCTTACTGGGATATTTTTACCAGGGAAATTGTCACATGGTACACTCAGGACTCTTCTACCCAGAGAGCTAGCTGTTAACCATTTGTTTACCAGCACAGCCTTGATCTGTTTTGTTTGTATGCCAACTTTTGCTATCCTGGAGGCCAAACTCAATCTTCATTTCAAAATGTGACCTATTACTGATCCAGAGGGACAAGTCGTCATTATTTATATTTTACTCTTGCACACAAGTAACTCCTAGAAAGCACTAAAGTAAAATGTAAACAACATAAGAATTCATGGACTTTTTTCTCACGGCCATAGGAATGAAATGTTATGTCCAATAAAACAACTCTTATATCCTAAAAAACACACTAGATGTCGTAATTGTAATAACTGTGAGTGTATAAATCATTTGCTTTGAGTTAATTACCATATTTAACTCATTCTGATTCTTTTTTAATTCACTCATATACATACATATATTCATGTAAGTGTGTACGTGTGTGTGTGTGTGTGTGTGTGTGTGTGACATTTTGAGTGGGAAAATAGTAGCTGTTAATTTATATTATGATTTGTCCCAGGATCTTTGGTAGTATAATTACTATACGGTAAAGTTGAGAATCAAAAGTAAATAGTTTAAATTCCTTGCTACTTTTCTATAAAATCTTGATGGAAAATTTATTTAGCTTAATATGTGTGTTATGATTCAATTGTACTGAAAATTGTTATATTGAAATTTTTAAAGCAGATCAAGACCTTCATGATCAACCAAAGAGGAGAAGAATGAGAAAACGTAAGTCAAAGAAAAAATTTAAAAACCCCAATAATGCTCACATAGAACAAGCAGAATTAGAGAAACCGCAGAGCCTTTTACAAGAAAAATTACAGCCACAGCACACAGATGGCCCCACAATGAGCAAAAATAAGAAACGGAAGTTGAAAAAGAAACAGCAACTTAAGAGGAAGAGAGCAGCTGGCTCCATAGGTAAATCCTCTGGTGTCAGCTTCATGTACCAGCCCGAAGAGAGCGGCAGTGAGCAGGAGGACACAAGGGATGCCGCTGGAGCCACCCTGGACCACAAGGAGGCCGACTCCAGTGGGGAGGATGAGGAGGACGAGGAGGATGAGGAGGATGAGGAAGCCGCCACCCAGGAAGACCTAGAGATCATCAACAGAAAGGCAGACAGCATCCTGAGCTTTCTGAAGTCAACACAAGAGACCTATTTTTATGATGGTACGTTTTCCCCATTTTCCTTTAAATAATGACATCTACTTAATAGTTGGGAAAATAGCCAAGTACAGTAAAATATTCAAGCATATACAATATGGAACATTTAAATAATTCTGAGTAATCAAAATATTGACACCTCTGCCCAGAGAGCACGAGGAGAAACACGTGGCCAGGCAGGGAAGTCGCTGTTCCAGGTGTGGGACTTGTGTTCTCTGTTCCTCTGAGGTCATTCTGGAAGTGCTGGTGTTGTGGCTGCTTTTCTAAATAAAGACAAATCCAGCGTGGAGGCTTTGATCGCCTGCTCATTTTCATTAGCCACTAGAGAAGTAAAAGACGGACAACTCTCTCCTTAGGACACATTTTATTTTATTCTTGCACATGTGACTTACTGATTTGAGTTTTCATTATGCATTTTTTAGTAAATATTAGTATTGACATAGGATATGAAAAATAAAAGTAGGTTTATTCTCATGGGTGGCCATTGCTAACATTTGTATGAGGCTTTATTACCAATGGACCTAATGGCTAGAAAGAAGCTAGCACTAACCAGCATAGTCACACCCAGAACAAAGGCACCCCACCGGCTCTTTCCTGTTGGATTACCTTACTAGGAGATCAGGAAAACATGCTGAGGTCATTAGGTCCAGATGTCAATAGGACATTCTACAGGTTCTTCGGAATCGAGGAGTGTTGGCTGTATAATCATGTGGGAAGTAACTGATTTAAACAGTGACCCAGGAATAGATAGCTTCAACCAAGAAGATGGCTGCAGGTGACACTCACCCTCATCTCTTCCACATACTTATTAGCAGTTCTTTAGAGGTTGAAAACATACCTAGCAAATATTCACAGGAGCCAAATAGGAGAGCACAGTGCCCTGCAAAATAGAGTGGGATCCAAGAACCTCAGTAGACTTACATTCTGTATATGACAGAGGAGTTTGTGGTAGATCAACAATCATGCCAGGAGTAACTAGAAAAGCCAGATTGAAAATAAAATCTATTGTTGAAATAATCTAAAAGCTACTGAGGAAACCAGCTCTAAGAAGCCATAATCCCAGGATCTACCTGGGGAGGTGAGCCAACACACATAGCCACCTTTTCCTCCAAGGCGTCTGCTGCTTCTGAGTGTGAGGCACTGAGGAAGGTCTGGGGAAGGGACCCAGCAAAGCCCTAAGAGGCAGACAAACCGGTAGAGCATGTGTCGAGGAAGAGGGTCCAGGGCTGGTGAGAAAGGAGGCCACAAAAGGAACCCAGCACTCTGATGGCTTCCCCCCAAACCCTTACCAATTTCTGAAGCGGGGGGTTGAAGATGAGAAACCGAGTGAGGGCCTCTGGTGACACAGGACTTTGGGCAGTGTTGGGGAGCCAAGACGACTGGCTCACTCCATCCCTGAGTGTGGCTCACGGGCTGCACCTTCAGAGCCCGGCCGAGCACAGGTATATGCTCCTTTGCACACCTGCTGCCCATTCTCTGGGAAGCTCAGACCTGAGGGGTCATGATGGCTTCCCTATTCTCTTCCAGCAGGGCAAGGGTGAGCCTTCGGGGGAGGACAACATCATTACCCAAGACCTCAATGATTTATCATATGCATTCAGTGAGCATTTACCAGGCAGGCCAAGAGACAGGACCACATAACAAAAAACCACACACAGAAGCATGACTTCAATGCTGTCAGGGGACTTAAAATCATTTCAATTAAGATGTTCAGGGAAAAAAAAAGATGAAAAACATATGAATCTATTAAGATAACCAAATGGGAATTCTAAAACTAAGAAATATAACAACCGAAATTAAGAACTAAAAGATAGGTTTAAATAGCAAATTAAATTCAGCATAAAAGAGAATTAGCAATGGGAAGAGAGGTCAGTGTAAGTCCCCAAGATGAAGGGTGGAAGGAAGAGTTGAAAATACAGAAAAAAGCCCAGTGGACACAGACCCAGGAAGAAGGTTTGTTATCCACAACTGGAGTCCAAGGTGGAGGAGGGAGGGCCGAACAGGAGCAAATCTAAAGAGATGTAGTGGGATTTTTCAAAATGATAAAGGCACACAGTCACAGGTTTAAGAAGATCTGTGGACTCACGCAGGATTAGCACAAACGCCACCCCCTCAGCCCTTTACAGTCAAATTACTGTAAGCCAGTGCTAAAGAAAAATCTTAAATGCAGCCAAGAAAAAAATGCACATTGTCCTCGCAAGACCACACCTAGACCAAGTGTGGGCCTCCAGTGGAAACAAGAGAAGCCAGGATCTTGCTGGCATGGTTTTCCTTGATTAACCTAAATAGCCAGCAGTCTTGCTCTGTTTTTTAAAGACACATGAGTGGAGAACTTAGTTTCATTGTCTGGTTTATCCCGCTGCTGTTGATGACTCGGAGTCACGTTTCGTACTTGGAAGGCATTGTGAAAGATCAGACATACAAGTAGATGCCAGGTTTCCACTGTCATTCAAACAGCAGCCTTCTGTGGTCTACTTTTCAGAGTCGGACTCTGTGGCTCTCTCCTGCTAGCTTTCTATGTCCCAGACATCTCATTCTAAGGGTAAGGTGTGTTTGAGGCTTCTTTAAAAGATGAAGTTTATCTTCAGCTATATTTCTAAATGGTGCTGACTTCTCCCAGGTGTCTCCAAAGACTCAGATTCATCTGTCTGTGTGAAAACCACTGAAGAGCTGCTCAACTGTCTCGAGTCTCGCAGCATGCCTCCCTCCGATGTGTTCATTCTGGACCACATGAGGAGGCTGCTGCTTCTGCACGACACCGAGAGACTCAAGTGTGCGCTGGAGATGTTCCCGGACCACTGCATGATGCCTCCTGGTAAGTGCTGTGCCATTTTTATTCATTTCACCACTCAGATGTACTCGTCAAGGTTTTCCTCTGAAAATCCACCAAAACAGTCATGGATCAGAAAATATGACAGCACACATGTAACTGGGAAGAATAGGATCTCACAGAGAAATAGGCTTCTTATGCTTCTGTCTAATATAAAAAATATTCCTCATAGTATACATAGAAAGGTATGTGCCATCTAATTTTCCAGACTTGTGAGCTATGGATTTTTAGAGCCAGTTTTTTGTTGTTTGTTTTTTGTTTGTTTGTTTGTTTTTTTCAGCTTAAATAGCAGTGGAAGAATTGTTTCTTCCTCTTTTCCTTCTCTGCTGGGCTGGTAGATAAAATTTTCTGCCCACCAAAGATGTTGGTACCTTATTGAACTCTTAGTTAGAAACAGCATTGGATAATTGTGATGAATTTTTTCTTTTGTCCACTTCCTCAGTCTTTATTGGGTATTCTACTCCATGCAAACTGTAGTGTGTTGGGACGAACCGTTGTCTTCTCAGTGCCATGTGTGGAGACATGGGCCGTGGTGGGCATATTTAGGCAACATAAATGTGCAGACACTAAGGGCCAAGCACATACCTGATCCAAAGAAGGCATTGGACAAGCTTCGCATGAAGGAGTTAGCGAGAGGGACCTCAATGCCATGAGGAATTCCAGAACAATATGACACACATCCTCAGAGCCCTCACAGTGGACTGAAGTCAAGACCCACATTCTAAAAGCCACATAGCAAACCAAGCCAAGGACCAGCAAAACAGTCACAATATGGCGCTAGCACAGCCAGCAGGTGAGTGGCAAGGACAGTGGTGTTTGGTTGGGATGCTAAAGAGTCAGTGTGAGCTGGGGCAGCAGGAGGAGCCGCCACGTGTGTGTGCAGCCCTCTTTGTTGAGGAGAAGTGTCTCACATGTCCCTGTGCAGGGAGCTGCTTGGATCATGGGGCTCATCCGTAAAGAAAAGAAGGCAGGTGAAGACCCTGCCCTCAGGAACTTGTGTCCTGGTGAGGAAGGCAAGATGAGTCAGGTAAATAAGTGAAAACACCTAGCAGGTCTCAGGCATGAGACTACAAAGAAGGACCCAGAACAGGAGGTGGGTGCCATTGTAGCCAAGTGCAGCCTCGCTGAGATGTGAGTGGCCCATATGTCTGGAGCCAAAAGGAGCCACAGATGTGGAGCAGGCCCACGTGGCAGAGCAGAGGACCCGGGAGGTGGCCAGTCCTGGAGGCTGTGAGAGGAACCGAAGTTTCTAGAAGGCTTTGAGGAAGAGCCAGTGACTGATGGGGCGGGGAAGACAGGTGGGTGCTTTGGTCTGAGCCCATGGCCGATGGCAGGGAAGAGAGACTGCTGGAAGTAGCAGGTTTGGCATGGTGGCCCTGTCAGGAGTCCAGGGCTCACCATCCAGGTGAGAAGTGGGGGTCACCTGGACAGAGCAGAGCAGGGGACAGAGACTTCATTGGCAAGGGATGAAAAGGGATCAGAAGCAATTGGCAGCAAACATGACCTGCCAGGGCTGGCTGTGGGGGAAGACAAGCAGAGTCGAGAGGCAGATGGAGGGACGGTAGCACCTTTGCCTGCCCGTGGGGTGCGCCTGCTCAGAAGAGAAGGTCCAGGAAGGTTGCCTCAGGAGCAGGAGGGCATGTCCAGAAGTGTCTGGAAGGGAGTAAGACCAGACCCTTAACTCACAGGCCAGCTGGTCTGGATTTTTGGTTGGTTAACAGACCTATTAAATTTGACAAATTTAGATTTCCATAATAAGGGTGTAGTTATAACTGCAAAAGGCCTGCTTTATTAAATTAAACCAATATGAGGTTTTTGTTTGTTTGTTTGTTTGTTTGTTTGTTTGTTTTTTGCGGTACTGGGGATTGAACCCAGGGCATTCTACCTCTGAGCTGCACCGCCTGTCCTATTTTTTATTCTGTATTTTGAAACAGTCTCACTAAATTGCAGAGAGTCTCCTGGATCCTCCAGTCTCAGCCTCCCAAGAACTGGGATTACAAGCGTGTGCCACCATGCCCGGCTCAATATGAGATTTTTATGAGATGGAAATAAAGCATTTAAAATTTGAAATTTTAATTTTTTAAATTTGCATTGTTTTTCCCACTCTTGTGCAGTGAGATAGAATGTGTCGAGCGTGGGCAGCTGCCGTGGAGTCAGCAGAACACCCAGTATAAATCACTGGGCCGGTTCTGTCCACAGCACATCTACTTTAGAACTAAAACTTACATAGGAACCTGGTTCCTGTACAGTAGTCTTTCTACATCAAGCTATTTTGCAAAATAAAATTTTATAAATGATGAAGCTTTGTCTTCACATGTCAGATTTTTCTAATGGAGATTTGCTCTTGATTCTTTAGAATTAAGATTTGTTTTTTGTTTTTTTTAATAAATCCAGTTTATGAATCTAATTGGTATTGTGTCTCTCTATAGAGATAGCATTTAAAAGCAGGTACAAAGTCCTATCTCCTTTGTCTCTTCACTGGTGTGGTATTTTTTCCTAAATCCCAGCTGCTGCACTCGAGGAGGGTATGGTCACCTTTCCCATTGTTAGGACAGGGGTGGATCTCGCACATGCCTGTCATGCTGAGTTGCAGGCACTGAGCTTTTGTGGGAATTCTGCATTCTAGCCCCCTTTAGTGTTTGGTGTGCAAGCTGGATTTCACCCCCTGCCTGTGAGGAGAGGTGGCTTGTAGAGGTCAGGCACCTTGCCCTCTGGTAGAGGACCTCCTCCTCTGTGGAGTGGGTGAGAGGTGGGACCCTCCTCACAGCACCAGGTCTCCAGATCTGACCTGGTTTGGAAGTGAAGCATCCACACCAGGAGCAGGGGCCCAGCTTTGGGGCAGCCTGAGCTCTGGCCAGCCCTGGGGAGGTGCCTCCTCCACCCTACCCTCAGGGATAGTGCTTGCTCTCTCTTAGGAGTGGCAGAATCTGCGCCTTGTGAGGCCTGACATCAAGGAGAACTTGGCTCATGGCTGGTGTTCTCCCAGGAAGCAACGCGAGCTTGGCAGGGGAGGGGGAGGCGCGCCTGGTCTCTGGCCGTTGGCTGTGCGTGTCCTGGCACAGTGCTGGCCCTCGCACAGGCTGGCTGCTGTGACCCACCTCGCCTCGTAGGATTCCGCTTCACCTCAACATGAACTTCTGTCTCCTTGTAATTTCAGTTTGCTTATGGTTTTCTTTCAGATGGGATTCTAACCCTGTAATATTGTACTGTAATAGCATGAAGTTCAAGCCCAGAAGAACTTGAAAGCCCCAGCAGAACACAAACACTCAGAACTGACCCGCCGCTTCTCCTATTTGTTATGTAATACGCGACTCACAGCTTGTGTTGTGTCACATTCAATACGGTTTTTATTCCAACGATGCATTTTATTAGATTCCTTGAGGATTTACCTGGGGCCCAAAGGTTAATATATACAAAATAACAATTTATGATTTATCTTTTTGTTTTGGCTTTATTTTATATTTTGTTTTTGTATTTTGTTTTCCAGAACATGCCAAAGTAATCTCATCTTTCTTTAATTACTGGATCACACACATCCTTCCTAAGAAAGACAGTGAATAAAATCAGTGTGCTGCTTTAAGAAGAGCAAATGTAAAAGACAAATACAAAATAAGATGAGAGTTCGTTCTTACATATAAAGAAGATTCAATTTCTAATATTTTCTTTATAACTCAAGTCCTGGGCACTTTGAAGACATTTCTGCCATGTCATTTATTCCTGTTTGTATATAATGAGTAAGATGTCATCTGAGACTTTAAGTGAGAAATTGGGATAAAAGTTAATTTTTTCACTTATTTTGCATCTACATATGTCTTGAATTACTACATGATGCTTGATTGTTTTTCTAATTCCTGTAAAAATTGAAAATGGACGTTTTATTAAATAAACTATATAGTGTGAAGTTGTTATATATTTTATAAAGTTTTAAATCACTTTGTGTCTGAAAAATCTTTGTTTTGTGGTACTGGAGATTGGACCCAGAGGCATTCTACCTTTGAGCTACACCCCCAGTCCGATTTTATTTCTTATTTGGAAACAAGGTCTCACTAGGATGATGAGAGTCTCACTTCTTACTGAGGCTGTCCTCAAACCTGCGATCCTCCTGTCTCAGCCTCCCAAATACAGGGATTACAGGCATGCGCCACCATGCCTGGCCAAAAATCTTTGTTTTAAGAACACCTTATGAATATTATAAGCTCTAGTTTAAGTAGTTTGATTATACTAGAATTCCTTCTTTTTTGCTCCATGTTGAGAATATTGAGACCCTGTTTTTCCTATCTGTCAAGGGAGCTATAACAAGTTTTTAGCGTTGCTAAAAAGCATCAATCAGTTGGTATATTGTTTTAGGAAGGCATTGGCCTTGTCCATGAAAATGAATGTTACTGTGGTAAGATACACATAACATAAAAATTTACACCTTGATCATATCCCGGTGGACAATTTGGTGGCAGTGAGTCCCTTCACCGGGCTGTGTATCTGCCCCCTCCCATTCCTTTGTATGCTGAAGAGTACTCCATACGTAGCGTGTATGTATACACCATATTTATGTATCCGTTCATCTGCTGAGGACATTTGGGTTTCCCCCCTTTCGCCTACTGTGAACAGTGCTGCCAGGGACATTCACGCACAAGATGCTGTGTGGACATTTGTTTCCATTCCTCTTGGGAGCAGCAGGATGATCAGATGTTAACTCTGTGCCACACCTTCCCACGGTCACTGCGCCAGTTTAAGTTCCAACCAGCAGTCTACAGGGTACTAAGTTCTCCACTCTCTCCCAACACTTGTAATTTTCCATTTTCTTGACAATAGCCATCCTAACGAGCATTAGGTGGTATCTCACAGTGATTGTGATTTTCATTTCCCTAATGACTAGTGATGCTGAACGTCTTTTCATGTGTGATTGGACATCTGTATAACTTCTTTAGAGAAATGTCTGTTCAAGTTATTGCCCATTTGTAAATTGGGTGACCTTTATCAAGCTTTTTACACATTCTGGATATTAATCCCTTATCAGACATATTATTTGGAAATCTTTTCTCTAGCTCTGAGATATGCTTTTTCACTCTCTAGGTAGTATCCTTGGATGCACTGAAATTATATGTGTATGGCAGGGGCACTAAGGATTGAACCCAGGGACATTCTACCTCTGAGCTACCTTCCCAGCGCTATCATTTTATGTTTATTTTGAAATAGGGTCTCATTAGGTTGATGAGAGCACTACTTGCTAAGGCTGTTCTTGAACCTGTTATCCTCCTGTCTTGGCCTTCCAAGTATTGGGATTACAGGTGTGAGCCACCACACCCAGAACACTCATTTTAATTTCTGTGAAGTCCACCTCATCTATTTTCTTCTTTGTTACCTATGTTTCTGGTGTCATATTTAAGAAATCACTGCCAAACCCAAGGTCATAAATATTTTATGTTGCATTTTCTTGTATAAAATTTATAGTTTAGCTCTTATGTGTAGATCTTGGGTCTCTTGTATAAATGTTTGTTTTGGCATTAGGTAAGGGGCCAGCTTTATTCTTTTGAGTGTGGGTATCCAGTTTCTCAGCACCATTGTTGAAGAGACTATCCCCCACTGAGTGGTCTTGACACTCATCAGAAATCAATTGATGAGATTTACAAAGGTTTATTTCTGTCATATACAAAGGTATACATGTCTTTATGCCAACAACATGCTGTCTTAATTACTATAAATGTCTAATTAAAGTTCTGAAACCAGGAAGTGTAAATCATCCAACTTGTTCTTTTTCAATATTATTTTGCTGTTCAGGAGATTCCATATACATTTAGACTAGGTATTTTTTGGCTTCCAATCTGGACAACATCCACCTCTCCTCAGAAGTGAGTATGGTATGGCCTTCGATCTCCACGTCTCCTCTGAGATGAGCCAGGACAGCGATCTCCACCCCTCTTCTGAAGTCATCCAGAGATGATGTTCTCCACGTCTCCTCCGAGATCACCTGGAACAGTGATCTCCAAGTCTCCTCTAAAGTAGGCTGAAATGGCGATCTCCACCTCTCCTCTGAGGTCAGCTGGAACGACGATCTCCACACCTCCTCAGAAGTGAGGATGACATGGCCTTCTCCACGTCTCCTCTGTCTTCACACCATCAGTGTGATCTGTTCCATGCACAGTTGACAAGGGCAGCCAGGTCTCAGCCTTGATTCCACCATAGACTTTCCCTCTCCCACTTGTGACATTTAGGGGATCCAATGTGTCCTACAAAAATAGCTTGAGGTCTGAGTCGGGCACAGATTCAGACAGCCACAGTGCCTCAGCAGCTGCTGAATCCACTACCACCCAGCAGGCCAGAGCGCAGAGCAAGTACATGAAAGGAGGAAAAAAGAAGGCCTGGGGCCACTGTCTTCTCACTACTGCCTTCCTGGTCCCAACAGATGTCTCTTCCACTATATGGAAACTTCTGGAAGCAGATGGAAACAGAGGCTCTTTTCTGGCTCTGGAGGTAGGTTACCCTTGCAGCCAGCTAGTGGCCAAGCAAAGGTTGGTGACCGGAGCCACACTGGGGTCTTGATGGGTCCTCTACAATTAATGATGGTGGCAGATAAGGTGTGGATTGTCAGCAGGTTCATGCAGTAGTGATGAGTGCAAGATGCCATCTAAATGTAGACCAGGGGAAAGGCCACACAGAGAAGAAGGAGCTGCAGGGCGTTGCTCTTTCACGTTCTTGACAGCCTTGCAGAGGACAGTGTTGTCATGGGCTGCTGTGATGTCCTCCCCACCCCACCCCCGCTTCTCTTCCCCCTCCTAGAAGTGAACTTAAAATGTCACTGTGACCCGGGCCCCCTGCATCACATGCATGAGGGATCTGCTGAAAGGATTCAGCAGACACCTGTCTCCTTCCTCCAAGAGCTGATGGCCCCGTGAACCCTGGGCTCTCAATGCTCCAGGTTGTGGTCCTCCCATTTAAAGAGCCTCTTCATTAGTAACGTGTTTGCCAATATGAAAATAAATATTGACAGACTCATAACCTTCCTATTAATTCTGAACATCCAATTTGTGTCTTTAAGATGAACTGTTTACATCTTTCCTGTGCCCAGCAAGTTAGTGCACTGTTGGTGGTGGGGGTGGGAGGGTTCTAATTTGTGGGCACTCTACTTGATTTCACAGAATCCCTGTTGACTCTTCTTTCTCCTATAAAACCAAATGAACATTTAATTTTACCTCGTGACTCCTCTTCATCCACTCCCCTGACCCTAAAAATGCAGAAGAATAGGGGCATCATTGAATCGGTGGGACAGTGATCAGGGTTCATTACTTTTGTGTATCATTCTAATTCCAAAAAGAAAAATATGTCTTCTGGAAAACAAAGTAAATAAATCTTGTCTCTAATGTGTCGGCATAAACAGGATAATCTGCTTGCCCCACTGTGATTGAAGTTGGATAGTAATTAGATCAATTTATCTTCTACAATGGTGCAAAATTTGCATGCAGCCAAGTAATTTATTTTCTGTAAACCTTATCAATTAAGACAAAGAGAAGGAAGCTCCCAAGGAACGTGAGGAATTTTTATTAGATTGCTAAGAATAAACAATGATTGTGGTTAAAAGAACAAAACCCTAGTATTGTCTAGGCCTGTCAATGTCCAGCTGAATCCTGTGATCTTAGTGTTGTGTTTGTGCAACTTGAAGTGGTGAGAGAGCAAATGCAAGCACGGATTTGACCATCCCGGGGCCCAGCCACCTCCACGTTCCTAGGGAAGGGCTGTGCCAAGCTGCTCACACCAACACCCACCTGATCCACTCTGAATTCTTCTGTACAGCTCATGTGTGGCCAGAGCACCTCTGGGGCATGTCTTTTTGCCCATTCTGCTCCGTCCTGACCAGGACATGAACCTCCCTTTCTCCAGTGTATCCACCCAGTATACACAACTTGCCAGTTAGCCACTTGGCAGCTGACTTGGTTATCAGACTGATGGTCATGGAATTGCAGTGTTAGTGTTCAAGTAGCCTTTACGTTACTTCAGAATGGACCAGGGCACCAAGAGTGGGATACAAAGGAGGATCCAAGACATTAACCATGGAAGGAAGAATAATCCTGGTACTCTGTGGAAATGACATCAGGTATACAGGAGAAAACAGGGTATGTAAGGCTTGGAACTGTCCTCAGTCAGAATCCAGGATATCTTTGTGCACATCCTCCGCTGATAAGTGGGTTCTGTGCAAATGGAAGTCTCATATGCTACCGTTGTGCCCCAAGCCCTCAGCATCTCCTGCGATGGTGTGAAGTACCTGAGTTCCTATGAGCCTGTTGGTGCCTAGCTCCACCTGCCATGAACGTGCATCTTACTGACAGAGGGTCCGGTGGCATTGGAGAAACTGCCACACTGAACCATCCTTCCCTCTCCTTTAAATGCCAGCTGGGCCACTCAACCATTGTGATGCCCTGGAGGGCCTCCCCAGTTTATGAAGCCAAACCACCCTTGAGAACAACTGCAGTTGTCGTGAGGATGCAGCCAGGAAGGCTATAGGCTGCACCAGTGGGGTTGCCCAGTCTTGGATTTTCAATCTCTAAAATTGAGAGCTAAATAAACCTCTTTCAGTCACAAAGTATCCATCTTTGAGCATTTTGTAATAGCAACGGAAAATGGACTAATACAGAATACAATTTTTATGTAAGCATATTGTTTTTTAAAAGTAAGTAGCAGATAGGATCTCTCACACCTCCACGATGTAACGGCTCTTCCAGAGCAAAGCCATTCTTCATGTAATGTGGGGCCGTGGCCACACGCCCAGATTCAATACTGGTGTGATAATATTAATAATATTATCACTGGTGTGATAATATTTAGGCCTGCATAGACATGGCTGCCTCTGGCTGCTCTTCACAGCAGGAAGAGACCCATGGGGACCCAGATTCCCAGCCCCTACTGCCTCTGCTCTGAAGCCCTCTCTTTCAGAAGATGCAAGGTCAAAATCAAAACAAAAACAAATGATGGAACACATGAGCTGACCCAGGCTTGCTCTGAGGTCTGGCTGCATGTCCAGGCTCTGCAGAGACCACCCAGGGTTGGGTTTCTAGCTTATTATTCTCAACAGCCTTTGCAAGTTCAGCTAGAGAGGGTTTGTAATGAATGATAAAGCAGCCAAGTGAACCCCAGGATGCGATTCCTGGGGCTGGTATCGCCTGAGGTGACGTTTGTCTCCCTGAGCAGAACCATGCAGTCACTTGTGGTCTCATGCTCAGACAAGCATTCCTGCCACAACCCCAACTGAGTAGCAGGAGCAGGTCCCTGTCCTGGAGCAAATCCCTCCATGTGTCCACCCACACTGTGACTTCTGCGTACCTCTTCAAAGACTGGGGCCACTGCCTGCACCTCTAGAAGGACATCGCCATTAGACAGCCTCGGTGTAATGAGACAAGGTTCCTTTCCTGTCGTCTCCCCTCAGTTGAAGCAGAGCATACATAATTTCTAATGTTAAAAGCTTATTTTAAAATTCTAGGAATATAGAACTCCTTCTGGGTGCCTTCTCTTAGGATATATGGTAAGTCTAGGAACAGGAAGCCCAGGCCACCAAAAACTAATGCCAACTTCCTCAGAAAATCTACACCTCCAAGCCTTGACTGGCTCATGTAAAGCAAGACCAGAAATATCTGCCTAGTGAGACTGTAGGGAGGAATGAATGAATAAGCCTCCTGCAGAATGTGCAGAGAGACATTTAACTTGGGCAAATTCCACTCTGCATGCTCCCAACAAAAAGAGCAGGTATTTGAAGATGCCTCCTCCTTCCGACGCCCAAGTCCATCTGCTCTCCTGTAGGATGTGCAGGGCATGTGCTTGCTCACAAAAGAGCAGGCATTTACCTTCCCATTCTGAGTCAGTCCTCCGCATCCACAGCCCTGACAGCCTGATGGCATTGTCACTGTGAATGTCTCTGTCTCCCTCACCCATGCCCTTCCCAAGGCCTTACTGTATACCTGGAAATGTCTTCCTGACCGAGCCCAGGGTTGAGATTGCTTTAAGTCGAGCTTCCGTCCCACCTCCCTATTCCTCCACATTTGATAGATGGCTTCTTATTTCATGAAAACCCAGAGTGTGCCAATCCCATGGCTACAGGCCTGGGGCCCGGCATGGAGTCAGGGTGCCTTGGATCCCAGTCTTTTGTAGCTTCTCCTTTCTGGGAGGATTAATCATCTCAATCCCTCCTCTTGTGGGAAGGACTCAGGGAAGCACAGCCCCCTCTCAAAGGACAGAGAGGATCAACGCCATCTTTGCCCGTAGACACTTCTTTCCCACAGGCCTGGTAGGTAGCTCTGAGTGTCTCTGCAGATGCACGAAAGCCCATCTTCAAATGGGTGAAGCATTTGGAACTCTGTGCTGGCCTTGAGGGGAGCACAGAGCAGAAGACACAGTCTTCCCCACAGAGAACATGAAGGCCATTTTGGAGTAGTAATTTTGCACCAGCTGCTGGAAGCTTCATTCTCACCGTTTTCGGGGTGAAGTCAAAGGCAGCGTGTCATGCCTCTTACTTTGGCTGAACACTTGGTTATTCTAGAGAAAGCTCCAAGAGCACAGATAGACCAATCCCCCGGCCTCCCCAAATCGGGGCAGAAAGGAAGAAAGATGGTTTGGGCTTTCAGTACCTGTGTGTAAATTCATGGGGTGGATAAAGTGCCGTCTGTAGGTGAGCAGCAACACAGGCCGGCTCTCTAGAGAACACACAGCCCACAGAAAGCCCCACGCGCAGCAGGAGCCGTGAATAATTCAGCAAGCCTTCCTGCCCAGCTCGGAATAGTTGCACCAGTGGGCAGAGATCCCTGGACACACCCATTGGAACTAATCCACTAAAAAATGCAGATTATAGCCAGAAAAATGTTCTTTGTATAAATGTGTGCAAGAATGACAGGGCTATTCTCTACTGTTGCCCTTCAGAAAATTAGATTCCCACTGTTTTATACTGCTTTTGAATTTACTATCATTATGCAATTGTTACATTTCCTCTTTCATTTTCATCTCAGAAATACAGTTTCTCCCCATCATCAAAATATAAAATAACTGCTTTTCAAAAAGTCACTTGTAGAGGAGCTTCTTTTGTCCAGTGTTTTCGAAATGTGAAACAAAAGCACAATTTCCTGCTGTTCTGTTTCAAGTACTCCGTGAGGACAGCTGCTGGGCAGTGGCTGGGTCACGGCAGCACAAAGCCATTTGCGGAACCAAAAGAGGGACCCGCTTGGCTGATTCCTCTCCATGAGGCACTGATCAGCAGCCCCTGTGGCTCCAGGTGTCTACTCTGCTTCGTTTTGCCTTGTTTTTTGTTTCCCTTTTTATCTTGGCTACAGGGAACTGTGGCCGAGTCTGTTTGCAACACAGACTGTCGTGCACCTGAGCAAGCCCCCTGTGTGTCCCCAGGCCTTCCAGCCCACTGCCCCAGAGCACTGGCCTCTGCACGGGCTTGACACGCATGTCAGAACAAGTGTATTTCCACTAAGGCATGCAGCCTGGTCTGGTGTCTCTGCATGGACGGTGTGGTACTGCCCGCTCCCTGCCTGTCATCTCTGTCATCAAGCATTAGCACATTGCTTCTTGCCATCATATTGCAGTTTGAATGCTGATTCTTCATGAAGATATGGTATATTCCTTCTAAATTCTTGATTCTCCATGCATTACACATCTTCTGCTCTCGTGGTACCACACCTGCATTGGGGTCAAGTGCTCTCCCCACCTGCTCCTGCTCCTGCACTCTCCCTCTGAGGGCTGAGGTGTGCTCTCGCACAAGCTGTGTGCTAAAACCCTAACCCACCTCCTGGCACATCAGAAAGTGGAGTTTGGAGGCAGAGCTGTTGCAAAGGAGATGTGTTAAGTGAGATGCGGCTATGGTGGGGCAGGGTGACCCTAAACCCAGGGTGACCGTGGCCCCCGTGAAGACGAGGCAGAGGCCAGGTGATCCATCTACAGATCAGTGGATACAGAGGTCACCAGGACCACAAAACAAAAAATAAACAAGAAACAGGTGTAGATGGAATGGAGCCGCTCGGGGGCCCCAGTTGTCTCCTGATGGATTTAGTTCTTAGTGAAGCTTAGGATTGCAACCTGGGTCTGATGGAAGGCCTCAGCACTGGTTTGGGCCCAGGACCTGAGCAGGCTGGCTTCTAGAAGGTAGGTGTGTCTGGGAATGTGCATCAGAACCTGCCCACCGTGTTTTTCATACCTTGAAACGAAAAGCACAATCCCAAACTGATTCCTATTCTGTATTTCCTTAAATACCACTTCAGGCAAATCTCAGGCTTTAGTCTTTGTGGCATCTGAAGATTTTCCCAGGGCTTTCGTTGTTACTCTTGATTTTTTTTTTTAAATCTGTGGAAGGTTGCTCTGAATGCATGAGATTGCTGCAGGTAGGGGGAAATACTCTAAATTTTTCTCCTTTTAATTAGAGTATTTGAAATGCTATATCAATTTTGTTCAAAGTCATTCTAGCTTGTAATATGGTAAAACTAATTCCAGTGAACACCAACCACTCCTGGGTAAGCCTCATAATAGTTAATGAAAGTCTTAATTAAGCATCTGCTAAAAAGTAACTGAGTTATGATAATTCTTTGATAATGGCTATCATTTTGGAACAGCCAATGCCAAACACTTGGAAGAGGAATTGTAATAGTTCCTGCTTTAATTAAACGATGAACATTTCTCCTT
This sequence comes from Graphiurus murinus, assembly GCA_004027655.1. Lineage (NCBI taxonomy): Eukaryota > Metazoa > Chordata > Mammalia > Rodentia > Gliridae > Graphiurus > Graphiurus murinus. Next base: position 34,399 of record PVLC010016830.1, read on the forward strand.
TAGACTCCATATTGGAGTGACTGTTCTAGAGACAGTGGGGAAATTTTAAAATGGGAGCAGCCCCATGCCAAGAAAGTTGGGTCAATGTAGGTCACCAACGCAGACCTGGCACCTCCTGGAAATGGGATCCAACTAGGTGCATGGCAATTCTTAAGCACAAAGTTACATCTTATAGAAAAAGCAGCCATTGCAAACCAGGCTTGAACTTGATAATAAGGCCCAAACTACAAAACTATGGGATATATACACAATGGAATTTTACTCAGCCATAAAGAAGAACAAAATCATGTTATTTGCAGGGAAATGGATGCAACTGGAAAACATTATGTTAAGTGAGATTAGCCAGTCACAAAGAGTAAAGAAGCATATGTTCTCCCTAATATGCGGATGCTAGGGAGAAGATGGGGCATAAGAGGGTCTCCAGATGAAAAAGGAGAGACCCT
>PVLC010016831.1:0-34843 GCA_004027655.1 Graphiurus murinus
GAAGAAGAAGAAGAAGAAGAAGAAGAAGAAGAAGAAGAAGAAGAAGAAGGAGGAGGAAGAAGAAGAAGAAGGAGACTTGAGATTGGAGAAGGGATTAGTGGAGAGCGAGTGAGAAAAAAAAAGGGAAGAACAGAGTAGATAAAGATGAGAAAAAAGACAAGGTCTTCGAAAAGAGAAAGCAAGGACAAGGAGAGAATAGGAGAGGGGAAAAGGAACGATGAGAGTAACTTAGCTAAGTGGCAGTTTCTGAAATTCCGCATCTTGTTGCCTGCCTGCTCCTTCTGAGCTTGAGCTGGGCTGCTGGTGGCTGGCTGGGGTGCTGAGCCATGTGGCTGTGTCCGGCTCTGTGGGGACTCCTGGGGGAGCCAGTGCAGGGGCTTCTCTTTAGGTGCCTGGACTACCTGTTTCCTTTAGGAACCAGCACCCATCTGTTATGCCCTAGTGGAGAAAAGCAGATGGATACCTAAGGAGAGAAATGGAAAACATTCATATACATCTTGTGCAAACAAACCCTTACTCAAGCCTCCATAAGCTTTTTTTGTGTGTGTGTGCTACTGGGGATTGAATTCAGGGATGTTCTATCTTCGAGCTATACCCCCATAAGCTTTTTTGATGACTTTATTTTTCCCCTCTATTTTATTTCTAGAAAAAAACTAATACTTAGTTTCAATTCAGTTCCTTTTTCTTTTTTAAACTGAGGATGGTCAAAATCTTTATTTTGCATCCACCTGTGTTTCAGAGGAAGAATTATTCTTTTATTTTCACATAAAACCGCAATAATATTTTGATGTCCAGAAAAACTATCCTTGCTACTTGGGTGTCTACACTTTTGGTTTTACATAAGCAAATTTATATGTGTGTGAGAATAAAAGGCATGTATAAATACAGATATGTACACATATTCACATATGTAAGTATATGTTTAATACATACATATATGTATTTATATAATCCTTATACATATATGCAAAAGTTACAGGGAATAGGGAATATGTGTATGTGTATGTGTGTATTTTTTTTTAAGTGTTAGATTCACAGAAAAGTAAAACAGAAGGCAAAGACTTCCCATGTGGTCCCTACCCACACAAGCACAGTTTCCCTCATTATCAACATCTCCCACTAGAATGGTACATTTATTACCAGTGAGGAATCCATAGTTTATATTAAGCTTCACTATTGATGTTGTACATTCTATGAGTTTAGAAAAATTAACAATATGTATCCAGGATTGCAGCATCATTTGTGTGTGTGTGTGTGTGTGTGTGTGTGTGTGTGTTAATTACAGGTGCATATGCAATCATGTGCCACATAATCATGTTTTAGTCAGTGATGGACAGCATATATAACAGTGATCCCATAAAATTATGTTGTTCAGTGAGTCACAGTTATCTTAGTTCATATAAGTACACTCTGTGATATTCACACAATGACAAAATCACCTAATGATACATTTCTCAGAATGTAATCCTGCATGGAGTGACATATAACTGTATATGTAAAGAATAAGGCTTAATGCATTATGGTTTTAGATTTTTTTCCCTTGGCTTACTACTCTAGATATAAAATATTCAGAGTCCTTTACTAATCATTTGTTAATATTTGAGATAACTAGCTTTATGTAGATTTTATTAAATACTGCAATTTTTGTTGCATGTAGACTGACACTTAAAATTTTAGTTTTATGAAAATAATAGGGAGTATGTACACATAGCAATTTTCAAACAGTGCAATAGCAGCCTAAAGGTTCTGAACTTCTGAAAACATCTCCTTCCTTCCCACCCTTATTCTTTTCACTAGAGGCAAATAAATAAGACTTTGAGAAATCACTGAAGATGCCTAAGAACCATAATTTTAGATAACAACTAGCCCTATTCCATGTAAATTCTGTATATGCACAAAATAAAATAATGATGAGATAGCTGGTCCATTCTTTTTTCACATCCTTCATATCTGATTTGGTTTTAGTATTGGAACAATAATCAGAAATAGTGTTATTATCTTTACCATATCTCAAAAATACTACCTGTCTTTGTCCTAAATAAGGCCTTCTTTTTTCATAGGCTTCAAAAAACAAAATGAGGAGCTGGGCGTGGCGACGCATGCTTGTAATCTCAGTATTCGGGAGGCTGAGACTGGAGGATCCAGTTTCGTGGCCAGCCTCAGTTACCTAGTGAGGCACTCCGCAACTTAGTGAGACCCTGTTTCAAAATAAAGAATAAAATTTAGGGCTGGGGGTATAGCTTGGAGGTAGAATGCCCCTGAGTTCAATCCCCAGTATCTCAAAAATAAAATGAGGGACAGTTTGAACGCGACTCACACCCATTTTATTTTGACTTCATATTTCATCTTTGAGTTATGTTGTAATTTTGTGTTCAGTTGCCATAACTCATTGTCAATATAATATTTGGTATTTATCAAAGGTTCTGTGGGTACAATATGGTGTGGCATTTTCAATAATGTATAGAGTAGCTGCTTTTTCAGACCACGAATATCTTGTAGTCTAAGTAGGAAACAAAAAGAACCATTTTAAATATTCCCTATATAGTAACACATTTTCATAATGAATGGATTGTGGAAAATGGAGCAAGAGGTACTCAATTTATGCAAAATATTTATTCTAGGTACCTTATGTTTTGAGTTTCACTTTACATGCAAATATGTTTTTGAGACTACGTCTAACAAACTTTCTACGTCTAACATAAACTTTCTAAAGGGCTACAATGTGCATAATTTAAGCTTTTTACTTCATTTTAAAAATTAAATTTCTCTAGGTGCTAGTAATAAGCAGTAGTTGTTTCATGTGAAACTTCTTAAGAGGCATTGTGACATAGCTGGCTTATTTTAGAAATCAGAACTTAAACTCTAGAATCAATTATCTGCCAGTTACTAGCTGTGTAGTCTTAGGTGAGTGCTCTAACTTCTTGGCAAATCATTTTGTGTATCTGTAAAATAGGGATGGTAACTGTACCTACCTCCCAGCATTACTGTATAGATGACATTGACTCTACAAGCATGATATGCTTAGTTCTGTGCATGGCACATGGTAAGAAATTAATAAGCACTAATTTTTATTATATGAATGATAGATCTAGCCCAGTTAATATAGATGCTTTATTTTAACTCGTTCTTAAGTAATGACATATATTTTGAGACTAAGTATTGTGTAGCTCTGATGGTGAAAATAAATGTATTTCATAATTGGCAGGAAGCAATGCTATTGAGTAGGATACATTCCCCTCTAGTAAAAACAAATGTTTTCAGCTCGCATTAACACCTTGTGGTAATTGAAATAAGAATTCATCATAATACAAAATTCATGATTCAATAAATGAAACTTTATAGTAAAATACATATAAATGTATTTACAGTTGAGAATTGGTGCTTTATGATAGAGAAACGGTGCCTTAATGCTCTTTAATCACTAGTGTATTCTCATCTTACCTGGCATCCCCAGTTATTTTTGGTGTGTGTTGTAAATGACCAGGCACTATTTAAGGAAGTCTTGACTTGCATTTTGTTGAGGAAGAAGGTAACTCTGGTAAAGGCATTTGCATGCTGAACACTCCCCAGGCGACAATTCCTTGGGTGATAAAGTGGCTAATAACATCTATTACTATATCTGTGTGTAGAAAATTAATGCATCTTCCCCATTTGTTGTGAAGAGTTGAGAGCTCAAATCAAGTCATCAAGGAACTCCACCATCCCTCTTTAGTAACAGACAGAAAAAAATGGAACATGAACATAAACCACTCAAAAAGAGGTACATATTTTAATAGGAAAAAAGTGATGGTTAATGAATGAATGGGAATTATTACAGCATACTTGATGATGCTATATAGAATTTTCTGATGTTAGCCATGAAGAGGGCCACATCACACTGTTTACTTGTAAGAACAGCATAGGAGTTCCTTCCACAGAGGAGGCAGGAGAATGGTCTGGGAGTGGTCTGGGCCCCATCTTTTTTTCCTTAAGGATCTTCCAACTGTGATTGTCAAGAAAATGTGATGAAGAAATACTTTTCCCTCAAATTAAAAATTGAAAACCAAATCCAAATCTTAGTATACTGAAAGTACTACTGAAAAAAGCTGAGCTTTATAAATATATTCTTCGAGATTTCTTATTATAGGAATGAAATGCCAGAGTGAAGTTTTATAAGGTAAACGCACCCAACTGGGGCTCTAGGTCCAATGAAACTGCTTTTCCACAGTGTATGCATCTCATTAGCAAAGCTGTGCAAGATACAGTATGGACTCTGCTGTTTCCTGGGATAAGGACTTGTGAGTTTTAACTGGTAGTTCTGTTTTTCCTAAAGCCATTGGCCGCTATTTGTACATATGTAATAACACATTTTATTTGGACTAGGGCTTCTATTTCATTCTAGGACCTACATGCAACCGATGCTTAGTTTAATAGCACTGCTAATCAGTGCATACTATCCTGCCTCCGTGAGTCATTATTTGTCATGGTGGGTCTGAAAACAGATTTGGGATGCATGACTTTGTCAGTTGTCTTAAGCTAGCAATGAAATTGGCTTTTACTCTGTCTGTAACGATGGTATTGGGACATACTTAATCTCCTGTATTGTAATTTAAGAAAACCAACATAACTATGTACAACTAAATTGTACATTTTATTAAAATTTGTAAATCATGGTAACAAGACAAGGATTTCTGAGTTACAATCAATAAGACTAATTTAATTTAGGGGTAACTGAAGAGAAAGACAACAATCAAGTACTGTAGCTTGAATTATGGAAAGTGTCACATTTAATTTCACAATTGGTTCTGGTGTGTTTGGGGATTTAGAATAATTTTATACCTTAACATTCAATCTTTATTTTACAGTGAATAAGCTAATTTTAGATGACTGCTCAACCTGCGTCTGCTTGCTATTATGGAATATTAGCTTTGGAATAATCTGGTAATTCTTACTTAACACCAATTAATAAGGAATTAGAATTATAATTTTAAATGTGAATAAATTGCTTCAAATTATAACATGTAGTTTATATAAATTAGTCTTAGTGATAGGAAAAGAGTCAAGTAGGCATGCTGCCTAGTGATGATTTTCTTTCATTTATCTTGGTTTGGCTTTGTGCATATATGTTGGAAGAATTGGTTAATTATGAATTTAATAATTTTGCTAACTTATTGGTGATTGCTAAATACAGAAATGTATGTAAGAGAATTTGACCTAAGTTGTCAAATTAAGTGTATACCAGCCAGACACCGTAGGCCTAAATTCACTGAATTGAGTTAAACAAATGGACACTCAGGAATAATAATAACAAATTTCCTTTGATGATTAGCTCTGAGTAGGATTTGAAATGTTAATTGCTGCAGCCCAAGTTTAGATGTTATTTTGGTGAGAGTTTTCTTTTTCTCAGTTAATAGATCTCCAAACCATGTTTGTTTATTTGGTGGTACTGGGGATTGAACTCAAGAGTATTCTACCTCTGACTCTACCCCAGCTCTTTATATTTATTTTATTTTGAAACAGGGTCTCATTACGTTGCTGAGGGCCTCGCTAAGTTGCTGAGGTTGGCTTCGAACCTGCCATCTTCCTGTCTCAGACTCCTAAATACTGGGATTAGAAGCATGCACCACCATGCCTGGCTTCTAAGCTACATTTAGATGTTCATGTTTTGAGTGTGTTAGGGCCAGTGCTATGCATGCCAGATAAAATCATAGAAAGTTTATGGGATCAATACAATGAACCCAGTAAGAATCATGGAAATTATTTTTTAATTGTTCAGTTGTATTAAGTAGTTGGCAAGTTGAATGATTTTGTGTAAACTATAATCTTTGTGAAAACCATTTCTCCCTTTAAATGTTCAGAAAGAAAGTTTCAAAGGTAAACGGCCAACACCTCACACTTAGCAGACACTAATTTTGCTGGGACTGTTATCTCTGTTATTATAGACTTCTCTACAGCGACTTAGCTAAGGTCCTTTGTGACTTTGGTGGGCTCATTTTAACATGGCTGCTCTTTTGAGGTGATGTTAATCCCATGACTGTACTTTCATTAAGGAACACAATTTCTGCTGCATAATTCATTACAAAGTTGTTGAAGTTTATGGAGAGAATATTTCTAGACAACAAAGTTAGTAAAAGTGAAGTGGGCGATTTGGTGAAGGATTCAGACACCTGTGTTGGACCACAGCTCCAGAGAGATTGTGGAAACCTTTCTTCTAAGGGAGGCCCAAGCCATGAAGTGATCTCTCTACACTACAGTAAAAATGGTGCTATCACCACAATAATTATGTTATGTTTAGTGCACTACTAGCTAAGACTTTAAAATTCTATTAAGTCTGCAATTATTGTGAATGATGAAAACCATAAAAGTTGCATGATGTTCCTGGATCTCTGATAGGGTTGTTTCAAATAAAATATGTGAAGGGTGTTTCTTGTGCAGGTGGGAATGATAAACTTTGACCATTGGTTTTTATTATTGTAAATTAGCCTGTGGTCACTTTCAGTTTAAGGAAGCATAATATTCCCTTTTAATTACAGCATTTATTAGTGTCCTAATTTTACTTACTAAGGTAAGATGACTATCTTGACAAAGTCAGAGTGTTAGTGGTATCATAAAATCTAGTTGTGTTGGATAAAGTCCTGCTTCAGACTTTAACTCTGCACATATTTCTGGAGCAATATAAATCCCATTTTAAGGATTTGATTTGGCTGAAGAGGTGACTCTACCACTTGTGTAGTGGAGAAAAAAAACACAAACACACATTTTTGGTTTTATTTTCCTGATGATCTTTGGAATCTGGGGAGGAGATGAGTTGGAAACAATATAACCCTGTTCAGAGAAATGAATTTTTAAAATCCTATCAGGCTTTGCCACAAAACTTTTTCCTTGTCATTTTTGGGTGACTGGAGAAAGAATTAGCACATCCATAGAATCATAAAAGATTTTTCTGCCTTTCTGATTTATGATATTGGCAAAGTAGTGAAGTGCTTTTTATTTTTTGTAACCAACTGTCCCCTTCCCTCTTTAAAAAATGTTTTTGGAAGTAATAAGGCAAAATTGCAAACGATAAATTACGTAGTAGTGGTTGTTCACCAGCCTTTCCACCCATTCATGCCGTACAGTACTTCATGGAAAGTTATGTTTAATGTCACTTAATGAGTCCTTAGAACTGGTGTGCTCTCAGACACTTTGATGGGCTGTTAAATTTACAAATGTTCTAGGGCTATAAATTATCATTAAACATTTGGAAAGAAAGAGGAGTTTTTCTATGCGTCTCACATGAGTTATTTAAACTCTGGACCAGGAAGCTGAGAATAGGTGAGGATTTGGTGCTTGATCACATTTTGGAGTTTAATCTGTACCTCTGCACCTAGATCAGAGAGAAGTTTGCACGAAAACAAATGTAAAGCCGTATTAAGTATAAGTAGCTCTACGCAATGGAAAAGCAGAAGTGACCTTCATTTAGGTGTATTGTGGAGCAGCAAATCACAGGACCCCAGAAGTAACCTCGTGGTCATTCAGAGCAAGTAATATTAAATGTTACCAGGGGTCCTCTCCTTCCTGCCCCACCATCTCACTGCTCTAGCACATCTTGAGGTAGAATAAAAGGAAGTAAAATGCAGCTGGAGAGGCAGCACTATGCAGAAGTGGGGAGAATTGCCTTGAATTTAGCAAATTCTGGGCTTGCATACTGACTTGTAAGATTCCGTGTTCATTGACAAAACTTGGTCCACCTCAGTTTTCCAAGAAGTAAAAGGAAAATAATAGTAACATTCGAGTGTTGTTATGAGTATGTGTTAGAGAACGTAGTAAGTTGATTGACAAGAAGCTTACCTAGCATGATAGTATAATGGAAATATTCAATATGGAATAGGCGTTGTTATTGTTTTTATATTTGTTATGCTATTTTAACAGAATTCTTGACAGGATAAGATAGTTAATATAATGGGATGATAATCATGTATTTAAATCAGGGGGTTTTCAACACTAACTTCACATTTTTATTCATCTGGGAATCTTTTAATCCTCATAACCAAATATCACATGCTGACTCCAACTCTGCAACTGAGTCTAGATCTTTGAGGGTGAGGCACAAATATTTTACTGTAAGCTTCCTAGGTGATTCTGTATAGCCAAAGGCTGTAGCAAAGCAGTTGAAAACTCTGCTATTCTGCTGTTCTTTAGGATAGGACTTGTGTCCTCCTGGCTCCTGGTAGCTGCTAAGGTTCCAGTCATCAGACTTACCTCCAATGCCAATCTCTTCTCATGATAAAAACAGAACTCAGACCAAATTCACATAAACATGTTTCTTTTTCTGTATTAATATCAACTTAAATCTATCAAAATAGTGCCTGTGACATCCTTCCCTCCTTTTTTTAGCCCTTATTATTTTATCCATCATCATTTAAAATGGTGATAATTATGCTTTCTTAACTTAATGACCATTTAATCCTCATAATAAACTGATAAATTAGGTATTATTCCTATTTTATATTAAAAAAAAAAACAGGATGGAATGGAAAGTACCCCCCTTCAAGGTCAGGCAGATCAGAGGGGTATAGCCTGGAGAAAGTTTGCCAACCCAAAGCACATTCTCTAAGTGTTTGTACTCCATGGCCTTCCATACACTATTTGTTGGCTTGAACTTAAACAGGACACCATTGTTTTAGCGGATATTTTTGTTGAAAAGACTAAAACAAGAAGTCTTAGCACTTATTTTCCTTTGCCCCTGGATCAGGCCCCCATCCATCCCTGGTGTGATGAATGGCCACCTCTGGTAGAATGTGGCCCAGCACTGATTCCTGGGGCAAGAACCCTTGTCAGTGCTGGACATGGAAGCTGGCTTCCCAGCTCTGCACTTTCCTAGTAGCTCTAGTAGGTTCTTTGTCTCTTTGTCCTTACTCCTGCCTACCCCCTCCTCCCCCTCCCCCACTCCCATCCATTTCTGTTGGCTGCTTCTGCTGGAGTTATCTTCTGCTAGGCCTATCTACCACAGTTACTGTGTGTGTGTGTGTGTGTGTGTGTGTGTGTGTGTGTGTGTGTGTGTGTGTACTGGGATTGAACCCAGAGGCATTCTACCTCTGAGCTACACCTCCAGCCCTTTTTATTTTTTGTTTTGAAATAGGGTCTCACTAGTTTGCTGAGAGTTTCCTTATGCTACCAAGGCTGTTCTTGAACCTGGGATCCTCCAGTCTCAGCCTCCCAAGTACTGGAATTACAGGTGTGGCACCACACCAGGGCTTACTGTTGCTTTTCAAAAACATCTGATCACATCTTTCTTTTGCATGGAACCTTTGCTTGCTCCAGGATTCCTAAAGAATGACTTTGTACCTGGGAGCCCCCCACCCCCCTTGTTAATGCTTACCACTGCCCTCCTACCCATCATTTTCTAGACATCCCACACTACTTTTCTTTTGCTTACAAAGTTTTGTGGTTTCTTAACTCTCCTTCACACATAGTGATCCAGGTATGTATCCCTCTTTTCCACCCCTTTGGTTTCTGTTCATTATTTAAACTTCAGGCCACATTAGCACCTAAAATTTTGTACACAAAACTCTATTGCTGTATAAATTCTTTTATATTGTAATTATTTGCCTTTCTCTTTCTCCTTTAGCCTGTCAGAATAGTAGTGACATTCCAAGTCTGGTTTCCCCTATTCTGCTTCCTTAAATGAGCATGGCAGGGTGGGGGTAGAACACAAATTCATGATCAATAAATATGCACTGAAGAATACATATCATGAAATGATTAACTCTTGGAATATGGTAGGACAAGAGTTCTTTTCAGGATTATCTTACTTTAAATTATGTTACATTTGCCCAAAATTGCGAAAAAAAAGTCAACTTTGTTCCTTTGAAAATGAAAAGATTGTGAAATGCTGAAAATACAGAATTCATATTAAGCTAAAAAATATATTTTTGTTAACTATTTTAATTGACTTTGTACTACTTTTATTTGGGAGACCATATGTATAGACTTAGGCAATAAAGAAATGATTTAAGTTTCTTTCAGTGTGTAACATTCATAAATATGTAAATGTATAATTAGTTTGAGATAAGTAATTTAGAGTATTTGGTAATTTTTGGTACAAATATTGACAGATTGCTGCTGAATTGGTGGTGAAAGTAAACAAAACGTGGCCAGCACAATCAGGAGTTGCCCGGATGGGCATCTTGTTTTTGTTTTATAGAAAATGAGAGATGCCAAGTGTTAACAAAGATCTTCTCAATATTCTTTATTGTTACAACTTCATTTATAAATGAAAATCAGAGGAAGGCTGACAGCCCTGGAGCTGCTGGAGGACTTGGAGGGAGCCTGGCAGAGCCAGACGCTCTGCTGGCCTATCTGAGAGGCTCCTGGGTCTGTGGTTGTCAGCACAGGGTGCTCCTGCAGAGACCTGCAGCCATTTCATGCCCTCAGGCTGATTTCCTTTGGAGATCTATTTACAAATGGAAAATTGGAGGACTCAGAGTTTGTAGCCAGCAGTAGAAACCATGGGTCTTGGCTCTCTGTGATGCTTCTTGGTGAACTGATTAAGCTGTTGCCTCTGTTATTCCTCATTTGTGGAATATGATTGCATGCATGTGTAAGAAGGGAGGGCAGGAGGGTGGTGACCAATGACAGAGGAAATCCAGCTATGTACCATTCAGAAAGGAGCATGGTCTTGATTAAAATTTATCTTCTTGTGTTTTAATTTGCTTTGCTTTCTTCTTCTTTTTTTTTTTTTTTTTTTTTGGTACTGGGAATTGAACCTCTGTGCTATACTCCCACCTCTATTTTATTTTGAAACAGGGTCTCACTAAGTTGCTAAAACTGGCCATGAACCTGGGATCCTCCTGTCTTGGCCTCCCAAGTACTGGGCATGCACTACCATGCCCAGCTTGCTTTGCTTTCTAATATGTTTTATTCTCCAAGGCCAAGGGATAATAGGGAAGGTACAGTGGAAGTATGTTCTATAATATATTTAGCTAGATTCTGGTCTCTTGGTGACTTAGTGAGAGGCGCTGTTGGTTCACTCACTCATTGAGTACCCCATTGGCATAAGGCATATTGGGAATATGAAAAGAATAGGCTGGCACATCCCTTGAAGAGCAGATAGGATGGTTTTATAAGCAAAAATACTAAAAATACCTTAATCCTTTGAACCTTAGTGGACAATTTCCAAGCCACATGTTTCATTAATTAGGCAGTCAGGCATTTTATAACATCTTTGTCAGAGACTCAAGTGGCATGTTGTACATTCTCTCTTGTTGCATGTAGTAGTTTCCTCCAAAATAGCAGACAAAAGTGGTTTTTTCCCTCCTCATTCCGACTTGGACTCTGAAACTTTGGTGTGCTAAAACTGTCAGGAAAGCCGTGCCTATCCTGTCATCGCCAAACCTGACATTTCTGAAGATTATGCCAAATGTATTTTCTGACACATTTCAGTTGATTCGAGCTGAGAGGTACTTCTTATCTTTTGATTTGTCAGTCTCCTGGCCTGAGGAATCTAGCTACCGTCCCTGGGAATCATATTGACATGCCAGAGCTGAATCACTGTTTTCAAGGGCTGTCAATTAGTGTTTGGGAACGGAGGGAAGAAAAACCAGCGCATGAGAATGTCACAAGTTCATTTAATGAATTTTGTTTAAAATGAATTTCATGCTCACACATTTTCCTATCAATATAAAGTAACTGGAATACATCAAGAATTTATTATTGAATTAGCACTGAAAGCCTCAAATTGTCCTGGCCTTACTTGTTCATAAGAAACAGAGAAGAATCGCTGATGGGGATGGAATATAAAAGTCTTTGGAATTGCATATATGTTATGCATAGAAAAGCATTGTGTCTGGAAAGGCCTGGCGCTTAGTAGGAGGTCGTCAAATCTTTGTTTAATGAGTGCATAAAAGATTGTAGATGTCGTGCTAGGGAGTATCATTTTTTCCCCTTGAAATCTATACATTTTAATCTATGGAATATTCCATAAGTTCACTTGCTTTAAGTAGATGCCTTTCTGGTAGACAAAGCATGAAACTGTATTTTGTTTTCATTTCTGTTTGAATTTCACCCTAGCCCCAGCAAAGCACTTCAGCTTACCTACAGCATTGGCATCTCACGATTCTCCCAAATGAAGACAGGAAAGAAGAATGATACTTAAGTTATTACTGGTTTCCAGTTCTTCCTTTTCACTTTTGAATAGAAAAATGCAAACTCTTTGAGTTAGATTTGCCTGTAGTATATATGTTTTCTTTTCTTTCTGTTTAACACCCCTCCCACCCCAATGCACCATCCCCATCACTATTAATCTAAAGTTGCAGATAATGGGAAAGTAAGTTGTGAGCCTTGGGTGGTAGTGCCAGAGCTGACTCTTCATCTGCTTCTCTGATTAGAAAGTAAACTCTCCTACAGCAGGCAGAAACCATTTGCATCAATTTTGACATACCTCTCAGTTTTTATTCAGTGACCGGCATTTGGATGGTCCTAAGTGAAAATTTCTATACTTAATGGTTAAAGGAGGAAGAAACATTCTGCAGTTATTTCTCCTATATACTTAGAGACTTGTGTGTGTGTGTGTGTGTGTGTGTGTGTGTGTACATGTGTGTGATTTTCACTTTTTTATAGATTGAAATGTAATGGCAAGATAAAAGTCCTGATATCTGCTGACGTGGGGTTAATGCCCTCTGGGTTAACACTGGAGAGATCCAGTGTGCAAATGCTTTGCTTTTAGATTTGGTTCTTGGTGATTCTTCCATAAAAGTGCATTAAAGATGGATCAGAGTTTCCTCCACAAGACTCCTGATGTGCCCTCTGCCCTTCAATGGCAAGATTGGGCAAAAAGGCCAGAGACTTATCTTCTAATTGGCTCCTGGTGAGGTCTGGCTATTCTGAGATGTAGTCAAAAGTACCCAAACTCAACAAATTAATATTTGACTTTTTAAAAATATGATGCTTGTCGAATAAAAAGGACGGTATCCTCAAAATTCCCAGTGGCATTTTCTAATAATACAACTTGTAATGAGCATAGTTTATGTAAAGAAGCCTTTCCTGATCCAAGTGGCTGCTTAACACTTAACTGCTCTTGAGATACTTCTTAATTGGCAGCTGCTTTCCATTAAGAACTGAAATGCTCTTTTCTTTCTTCTTTTTAAAAAATGTATAAGCTCTGGTCTTTATTTTTATTTTTAAGAGGGAGTATGTAGACTTTATTTATATATACTTCCTACACTGCATCAGCTCCCAGTTACCCACATGTGGTTTATTCAGCCTTGGGATTTATCTGCAGAAATTTTTCAAATCCCAGGCTGCTCTCTGCTATCCTCATTTGTATGAATTATGTTAGTGTCATCGTTGTGCATTGCGGTAGTGCAGCCTAAAACCAGGCGTAGCTGGGAAGGAAAACCAACCCATCCCCTCTCTAGTATATTCAAAAGCAAAATATTCATCTTTAAAAAAAAAAAAATCCTTTCCCTTGGGAATCATCATACCCATTACTAACATTGTTGACTAAGAATTGTACTGTATATACTCTGATTAAATATCAAGAACCACACAATATGAAATCTTATAATTCACTATAATTCTTCAAACTGTCTTAGTGAAATTAAATCCTTTTGACGTGATCAAAGGTGCTACATTGAAAGGTTTGATTGAGCTTGAGTTACTAGTTTCAATATAATACTTATTAAATCCAAACATAGTTTCTTTACCTCCAACTTCTTACTTAAATAAAATACTAAACCTTGAGGTGAAGAATAACTTATAAGCAGAAAATTATTCTTTGTTGTTTGGATACTACGCTTCTTTGCACCTTAACCATGCTCTATCTTTTTTATTATATGTCGTTAGGATAAGGTGTATCCAGCCTCTGAACCATTCATTCAGTATAAAATATGGCTTTTGCCATAACTGAAGGGAATAAAAGATAGAAGACACCCTCTCCCCTGCGCTGATTATATCTCCAACTGATGATATCTCACCTGACTGAGGTTTCTGATCATGGAGTAGAAGAGTGATTAGTCAGGTTTTAAGTGAAGCCAGCTTTTAGAGTGCAAGAGCATTTTTTCGTTGTTTGTTTTTTTGGTCTGCTCTCTAGAAACCCGAGAGGAAAGGATGAATAATGGGATGCTGTACTTGTGCATTTCGGCAAAGATCTAATCTTTTTGAATTCATTGCTTGTGAGTTATTATTTCTAATCATACGCTTGATTGACTCCAGCTAAATGACTGTCTGACTGCAAAGGCAGGGGTGTTAAATCCAAAACCATAAGTGCGCATTTTAACTGAAAATAGGGATCATCACGGAATGCCTTCTCAATCAGCAGAGCCTGACACCACCCCCCCCGAATATATTTTTAAATAGAAATTCTCTCGCATCCTCATGTAGGAACAGAGCATCACAGAGCATGATTGAGCTCCAAGAGGGAAGATTGAAACCCTAGAGGGGATATCAAAATGATAAAAACTGAGGCTCCCATGGTGCCACAGTGAGTGTAGTTAATATTCTACTTTAGTCTGACAAGCCAGTCAGATGTCCCTTAAAACTACAATTTAAGAGTACCTTGTCATTTTAAAGATTTTGAAAAAAAAAATAAAAGAATGGATGGAAGAAAAAAGAGGGTAGTGGTAACATTTTTTAGAAGCAGGAGTTGGACATTTCTCTCAATGCTTTTTGCATAAAAATCTAGAATATATCGGATTTTCTTTGGCAGTTTGCATACATATTTCCTAACATCAAAACATATGGCTCCTAAATAATTTGTTTTCATTTAAAATAGAACAAGATTAAGTAAAATCCTGCATAGAAAAAGAAGCAATAAAAGCTGAACTGCCTCTTTATATTTGGTATAATTTTTTTGTTACCGTTTTTTCAAAAAAGTTGTTAAGGAAGTTGAACACGAAATATATTGTTCATTACATTGTTATAACTACCTAATAAGATCTGCTTGTTATGTTACTTGGCTTTTTGCTTTTTCTGCTTTAACATCACACAAATATTCAAAAGTTCCTTCTGGATTTCTGAGAAATGTTTACACAACCAGGAGTAGGCTTACAAGAAAATTCATGTGAATGTCTGTGTTAGCTAAAATAACCATTGGTTATAGAGAAAAGAGCCTTATCTAGATGTAGCTGCGGTGCTCAGAGATTGTGTGTGTGTGTGTGTGTGTGTGTGTGTGTGTGTGTGTGTGTGTGTGTGTGTGTTGTCTTCAAAATAAGCAGAATTTTAAATGGACACATGAAAAATAGTCTAAACACCTCCACTAGGGAGAAAGTCAGTGGAAGCTAAGTGTTTCCTCATATAACTAATTTTTTATCAGTATGTTTTAGTGGTAACAAAATAGTTGCATATTTTACATTAGGCAATACTTTGTATATGATTTGAGAGTCTATGAGATACTACCCAATTTTATGAAGCCACTTGAAATTTAAATACTACCAATATTATGTTAATATGTTAAATATTCAGTGCACTGCTGTGGTTCAAAAATAAAATTTTAATTTTATCTCAATATCACAGAGCTTCCTTCTGGAACATCCATTCAGATCTATCTCATCCCTTGGGAAAAGACTGAAGTTGATGTCAACCAGTTCCAGCAAGAAGCATTCTGTGTAATTAGCGCAGCCGAGATATTGTGGGGATGTGGATTATGTGTGTAAACTATACAGGGTGTGAGGTTGGGTGTTAATCTTTTTATGAAGGTCATTGGGTGGTGAGTAGGAACAGGTGTTAGGACAAGTATGAGTTCTCTGAGGATCAAAAGGTTAGATAAACTGCTTTTAGGATTTATGCAGGGTAGTGATTTTCACGTCAGTTTAATTATCCTTATGTTTTACAAGACTGTCAATCAGAATGCCTAGAACTCGAGAGGAATCGGAGGCTCTGAAACTTTTGAGTCTTTTCTGATTGGGTTTATTTGATAATCATTCTTTTCATGATGACCTTAGTTGAAATGAAGAGCTGTTAGAACTACAAGGCCTGCTTCAGTGTCAGGAGAAGATTTAATCAGGAGTCTATCATCCAGTGAGAAAAATGCCTTTCATTCTCTTTTCATTTATTTCAAATTACTTAGTGATTCAGGAATCTCTTATTGGGGCCATTACTTTGATTTTTAACTTAGCAATGTAACTCTTGAAATACTTTATGTAAATGATTTCCTTCAAGGTGCACTGTGTTTAAAAAGCTATCAATCAGTTGGAAATTGTTTTTAATTTATTTCACTTTGGAAGCATGATCTGTCAGAACAAAATGGAGAGAGAACAGAAGTTCACATAGCAAGGGTCACGCTGTGCCATGCAATCTCCAATTTTTAACGGCCTTTCAATGTTTTCTTCCTTTTTAGGAAACTTAAAACATCTTGAAGATTATGTTTATTTTAATTCAGTGGTAGTAATTACACTGGCCACATTACAGTTAATAACCTGCATATCATTTCTTCATCCCCAAAGGCATGAAAATAAAAAAGGAACTTATATGATATTAAAAAATACTCTCAGCAATTTTTTCCAGGCCCGTTACTTTTATAAAACACTTGAGATTTTATTTTTATTAGTGTAAGACACTTAGAAATGAGTAACTAGCAAATAAACTTAGTGATATAATTCAAGTTTATATTGCTTGGTTAATAAAGTGAATAAAATCACAGCCTTTCCCAAGATTTCCCTTCATCGTTCTTATTTTTTTTTTATTGCAGAAGAAAATGGTTAAAGTTATAGAGTTTCAAGTCTTTTAGGAAATTATCTTTTGTTGTTTGTGTTACTTTATCTCTGTTTGTACATGATGAAGCAGATTTTGTGGCTTTTGCCAAAGCAATGAGTCTTTCAAAAATTTTCTTTGGAAACTATTTGTTTTACTCCTATTTTGCTACCAAGTTTGTATGTCTGGAAGGTTATTTCCTTTAACTTTTATTCATCTAAGAGGATTCTGGGATCCTATTGCAGATTTTACAGTCTGGTAAACACAAGATGTATTCTCGTAGTGGCTCTACTCTGTTCTGAGCAGTTCATTAAGTAGGCTTCCCCTGTATTAATACAGTGACTGACGAGAGTATCACAGCATGGGCCTTTCTGTGAGAGCTGCTCACAGCTCTGCTCCAGGTCTTTACCGAGCATTGCAGTCACAGGCCTCTGTTTGCATCAACATTAGGACTAAACATACAGCTTGCCTTCCTTGATAAATCTCTAATACCAATTTCTGATGGGCCTTGACAGCTACGAATTAGGTTTAGGATTTAATCAAGGTAGATATTTTGGATATTCTTTTATGTTCTCAATTCTTTTTCAAATTCTATTTTAAAAGGACATTTTCACTTAGCCAATATTTGGCTTGCGTGGGCTGTTGATAGTACATGTTCTAATAACAATTTGGCCTTCCTGGGTGTAACCTGCCTGGTGGTGAAAGTTCAGAGTCCATAGTCAGGTGGCCTTACCTGACATTCCTCAGTGTTCATTTTTTTTCCTGATTCCATAGAATTTCATTACATTACTCTAATAAAACAATTATAAATTACATGAATGGCATAATTAGCCAAATATGTATAATTTATATGTATATGTATATAATTTATCAGTAAGGTTTACCTCTTAAAAACATTAGAAATGAATAAGAGTATAAATATAGTATTAGCATAATAACCCCAAATGATTTTCATACAGATGCTTATATATAATATGACCATGGCAAAAAAAATTACTTGGAAGTTTCCTACCAAATGATAGTTTTTAAAATATAGAACTTAAAATTCTTTGTCAATTTCTGAGAAAAGTAGATACATTAATCATCAGTTATTAATCATCAGAATTATCAGTTATTTCCACATACTATCATATGTTGATGTTAATTTGTTGTCATCATTGTTTCATAGCTGGGAACAGAAGCAGTTACTCTTTCTGTTTCCTAATACAAAATTCAGTAGAGAAAATAATTTGAAGTAACTACTCCTTGCATATTAATTAATTCCTTCATTGCCACAAAAGTGTTTGTGTTATATTTTTACTTTTTTTTTTTGGTACTGGGGATTAAACTCAGGGTCATTCTACCTCCAAGATATACCCCTGCCCTTTTTATTATTTTATTTTGAGACAGGGACTCACAAAGTTGCTGAGGGTCTTGCTAAATTGCTGAGGCTGGCTTCAAACCCATGATCCTCCTGTCTTAGTCTCCCAAGCACTGGGATTACAGGCATGCGCCGCCATTTCCAGCTGATTTTTGTTACTAATCAAGTCAAGAACTTGGGTTAGATAGCTAATTTTATTCCTTTCTGATGCTAAAAACACCCATCCCTACCCTGGCTTGCTCTCTCACCAATATTTCTGTCTTTGGAATCCAATTGAAAGATCAGTGTGGCTACAACAGTGCAAATCAATGTTTTGTGTGAAAGAAATAAAATAAAATATATCAGCTCATGGTCAGTGCTTTATCATATCCACACATGTGCAAATTAAAACCTAGAATCCTTAAAGGGAAAAAAAAGCCAAAAAGATAAAACTTTTTGGACATATGTGCTAACAAAATAAAGAAAACTTGATTTTTTTTTTTTTTTTTTTTGCGGTACTGGGGATTGAACTCAGGGGCTTTCTTTTCTATTTCCGAGCTACACCCCCAGCCGTATTTTTTATTCTTTATTTTGAAACCAGGTCTCACTAAGTTGCAGAGTGCCTCACTAGGTAGCTGAGGCTGGCTGCGAACCCGGATCCTCTGGTCTCAGCCTCCCGAATGCTGGGATTCAAGCATGTGCCACCACCCCAGGTTAAAAACTTGATTTTTTTACCTACCAATTTTGAATGATCATTGAAATAACCTTTACCTCCTTCTACTACATGGAGGACCAAACTAAGTCAAGACTTGAGCAAATTGTTTTATCTTCTCCTGTATGGAATTTTTACAAACATCAGTTTTTTGAAGGTGATACATGATTTTACATAACAAAAAGCATATGGGCTAACACAGTATTTGGCTCATCGTGAGTTAAAATATCTACTAATGTTTCATTTGCACTTTCTGGTTGAAGGTAAAAGTATTTTAAACATTTTCTTCTGTGATGTGATTTTTTTGTTGTTGTTAGCTTTTTTCAAACTAGCATTTTCAGCCTGGTTTTATGTCATTATTTTTGTCGGTGGACTCTGGCCTCATCTGTGCGGTGGAGTGGAGTGATAGAGCTGTGTTGCTAGGCAGAGTTCTTCCCGGCAGCTCACGCTGGGCTTCCTACCTGTCATTGCTCCACTTTCATGTTTCTATGAGGATGGAAATGATTTGAGACAGAATATCATTGGGAATAGGCTCATAGTTAAGTGCCCAGGTCTCCTAGTTCTCCATTGAGTCATCATGAGTGTCTCTGAGCAGTGCCAGTGGTATTCTTGGCACGCAAGGCTCAGCGGGAATAACACTGAAATAGCAAAGATCGAAACCTGCCTTGCTAGAAAATTCTCTGCTTGCTATACGACTTGTTTGGTCTTCCACCTTTGAATATGTGCCTCTATCCCCACACTGCTACAGAAGGCTCCGGGCAGCCATAAAAAGTGCCAGGGGGAAGTCCGGAAATATGTGAATAAAATGAATAATTTGGTGACAGAACTGTATTAATTTTTCACTGTTCGCGGAATTATATCAGAAACTTGGGACTTTTGACACCCTATGCCTTGAAAAAGAATCAAAAGGTAATTCCAGTTTTTTTGAGAACAAAATTTAAGAAAAGATTAGAAATGAGACATTTTATATGACAATTCAATGATAATATGGCAATTCTATAAAAGGAATAGAGTGGTCCTAAATAGTTTGCTTTCATAAAGACAAGGTATTGTGTTGAGTCCTGATAGTTGACAAAAATAACCAATCCTTTGCTTTTTCACATAAAGTGTTTGGCTGTGTGGATATATAAATTAACAAGATCGAGCACTTGACGTGCTATGTGTTGATTAGGCTTTTCAAAATGTCTGCCAGGCTGTGGAACCTCATAAAGAGGGGCGGGTGCAGCACAAGGCTGGCCTGCTCAGCGTTTCTCTGTAAATGCTCCTCTCATGATATGCCTGAAAACCTTCAATATTATAATAATGCTAATAAAAATGGAAAACTCTGAATTCTTTATAGATGCATAAAGAAGTGTAATTTCTCTGTGACCTGAATAACTCTTCGAATCGCTGCTGTGGCCCTTTGAAAGAAGGCAGCTCTACGATACTGCTTTGTGTTCCTTTGAATGTCTTGCTATCTGACTATTTTAAGGATGGAAATAATAGAAGAGAATTTAGAAGAGAATTAACTCAGGGTTATACTTTGAAGGGCAGGTGGGATTCCCTTCCGCACACACACACATACACACACACACACACACACACACACACACACACACACACCCTGCAATTTCCCCCTTCCCGTTCGATTTAGCATTGCTATCTAGCCTAGCTTCTCCAAGGAGAAGTGATGTTGTTGATGAATAAAATTAAATGACAATACCATTTTTCACTTTATTCAGACTCCTCCACCTTCTGGTTTTGTCCCTTTGAGAGTCGTAAATTGGATTTGTTATCGTGACCTTTCAAGAAGCACTGTTCAGTCATCTTATTTTAGTTGGTGGCGGGCAGGGCACGGGTGGCTTGAGAAGTACCGAGGTGGAAGGCATAAGGACTGCGTTTGGCGGCCTGTGGCCTTGGGAAGCAGGGCAAATGCGCCATAGGTAAATTTGGGGAGAAATAATTCCAACAGAGACCTGGTATCTCTGTCTAATGCTATCGATGGAGTGGCGGATGCAGGGAAAAGCTTAGCATGATAACTGTGAGAAAGGAACAGAGCGGCCCCATGTAGCCGTACATTCTCCAGCTCCCAGATGGGCTCTGGGATGGTGTCGCTTCCCCGCTTTCTGTGGATCAGTATTGGGGGCGCTTGCTGTGTTTTAAGCCCTCTTCTGCTTAGGAATTATTTTTCTCATTTTGACATGGATTTACTACTCCTGCCGCTAATGTTAATAACTAGGAGAGAGATCAAAGAAGGCCAAGTTCTGGGAACATGGGAGGAGAGGAGCCGGGGCTGGCATGGCAGAGTTTTAACTCCCAGCTTTGTATGTAATTTTAGTAATGACAGATTTGGGTTGTTGCTTAAGCAAATGGAAATTATTGACAGTAAATTTTCATTGTTTTTGTTTCTTTGTTTGAGATTGAATGCTGGGATGAAATCCATACCCAGTCCTACACGATAACAACCAAGTGTATTTTATGAGAAATTTAGAGAGGACACTCTTTTAATCACACTGTGTAATTTTAGTTGGTCTTCTTCCAATTTCCTTCTTCTTTAATTTAACAGCCACTTGATTATTTGAGATTTTTTCTCTTATAAATTATTGTAGCTGCATATAGATGCCTGTGGAATATATAAGATCCACGTTTTGCAGGAAGAAATATTACACTCAGAATTCAGTGCATGAAGAGTAAGACCAGGAAGTTTTGTAGTGCCCTATTTCTTAAATGTATTACAATTAGAGAACAATATTTAGAGTGAAATGAAAAGCTGAGAATCCTCCCATGTCTAGTAAAGCGTTTTGATGGTTAGGAATTTGGACAGTCACAGAAGCTAATCACTTAGAATAAGCAAAGTCTGGGGACCAGTTGACGCCATCATTAGCACCATTGTGGCTTTGGGGCTTGCTGTGCTTGGTGGAAAGTGAGCCCAGGCATGGAGTCACGGTTGTGTCCTGCAGAACAAGTGAGACCAGACCTGCCCCACAGGTTGAGGTTGCTTCGAGCCTCCTGTTCTCAGGGGCCTCTTTCTCAGCAACTTGGGACCCCTCCACTCATGGCCTACTGGCACGGTGACATGCAGAGGACAAAGAGAACAGTTTGCAAAAAGCCTATTCAGCCAATATAGGCCAGCAAAAAATACCTGCAAACATGAACGCAACGTTCGAAAGTATGCCTACAGGAGCTAGAGGGAAGTCTAGGGTTTGAGCAGTGTTTTCCTCTGGAGAAGAATTAACATTGGAAGGTGTATACGAGGCAGCATGAGAATCTGGTTTCACTTTGTTGCTTCGATAACTAGATGACTAGATCAAGGTTCCTACTACAATTGCTCACAGGAGAGGGTGTGAATTGCTGAACGGGTCCAGAAAACGGAAGCCATTTGGGGGCTGAACTGAGAAGCAGGCATTCGAAGTGGCAACCAAGACACCTAGAGGCTGCAGTTTTTGAAGCCCTGGTTTCAAGGAAAGTTACAGGATCCTGTTTTATAAGTATAACTCCAGCTTCAGAATTAGCTGCGGCGGCAATGACATAGTGTTGCCAACCCTCTTCAGAGAAGAGCTCGGTCTGCCTTCATTTTCACATTGCCGAACATCATTTTCCTCCTTTGGTGCTGAATTTAAAAAAACTTTATGAAATCTGTGAGCAGATGGAGCTGAGATGGCTTGGACTACCAGGCTCTGACAGCTTATCTGCATTTTACTGTGAAGGTGGCAGCTTTGGGATGGTCTGAGGGAAGAGTGTTGGGGAGAAGGGGGAATACTGAGAGACAGTAGGTTCAGCTGGTCCAGGTCTTTTTATACAGGAAGCAAGGTGAGGCCCCTTTTGACACTGAGGATTAGTTTCTTACTTTCTTCTCTCCTGTGGCCACACATTTCTCCCCATACCTCCCCCCCCCCCTTAACTCCTCATATTAATCTTGGAGTAAACTTTTTTGAGAGTTAAAGAAGAAGAAAAAGAAGACAAACTGATTTTTTAGCTGAAATGATGCAAGTTCAGCTACCAAATATTATAATAGTCTCTGTCATGAGGAGTATTGATTTGAAATGTAGCCACATATTTTTAATTGTCTGCTACATGCTAGTAAAACTAGAAATTCTTGGGGAAAAAAAGGTCATTAGTTTTAAAAGTTTGTACATTAAATGACCAGAAAGTAAAATAGATAGTTTCATCTTAAAATAGTTTTCTTAAGGTATTGATTAACAGGGCTCCAACTCTACTGCAAATGTTTGGAGAAGGAGAAATGAGTGCAGTGCTTTCTCTAGAAGACAGCGAGTTAGCTCACTAATTGTTTTATGCACTTGTGTGTAAGTGTGCTTCCTACCTGGGGGTGGGGGTGGGAGGACAAGGAACACAAAGTTCCCCCAGTTTTCGTCCCAGTATATGGGAATATATTATTATTTATTAGAGCCTGGTTCAGAAATGTTTTTATTTGTATTTTAGGATATTCACTTCGTAGATTTCACTGCCTTGAGGAATTTTTAGCATTTTAGACACAATTTTAAAACAAGTCTGATGACAAGATGACTATATTTGTGGTTTTGTTTCAATTGAGTCTCTGTTATTAAATGTAGTTATATTAGTCTTCTTTACCTTTGAGAAAGGTTGGAGAAACAAAGTATCAGTGCATTTAAGGTAGAAGAATAGATTTGTGAAAGAATGGTGCAGAAATATTTAAACAAGAAACTGACAATGGGGAGGAAACAATTAGGAATATGTCTAGTGTCAGAAAAATTCAGAAGAAACACTTTCCCACTCATCAAGTGTATATTTAAAGAATATTAGAGTGTGTTGTGCCTGGGAAGAGGAAAAAGATGGGAACTAATATTTATAGAGCTCTTGCTTCTGCTGTGATATTATTTGGTAGCCCCGTGAGGCAGGAATTATCATCTTGATTTTATGGGAGAGGAAATTGAAGTTTTTGGAGATGTTATGTAATTTGCCAAGGGCAAACACCCAGTGTGTGGTTCACATAGAAATTCTGCCACACCATGTTACCAGCCATGTGTGTATGTTCACATCTATGATTGGGGCACAGTAGCCAAAGATCAAACATCACAGGAATTAAAAACAAAACAAATCTGGGCTTGGTGGCACATACCTATAATCCTAGCACTAGGGAGGCTGAGACTGGAGGATCATGGATTCAAGACTAGCTTCAGCAAAACTCTCAACAACTTACTGAGACTCTGTTTTAAAATTAAAAATAAATAAATAAAATAAAAATAGAAAGGGCTGGGGTATAGCTCAGAGGTAGAATGCCCCTGAGTTCAATCCCTAGTACCAAACCAAACCACAGCAAACACAATAGGCAGATGAATAGATAGGTAGATAGATAGATAGATAGATGAGAGTGAAGGAGGAAAGAATTGTTTTCTTTTGTGAATTAAGTTCATTTACTCTTTCCCCCAGTAGGGAGAGGAGAGCTATTTTAAAAGTGAAGCCCAACACTACTCTAGTCTGTTCTTTACTCTGCATGAAAACTTTAGGTGCATGTGAATCATATGAGCCAGAAAAAAAAAAAAAAATCAGTTTTGATGTTCCTTATGTAATAGGTGAAATTACCAGAGCTTAAGAAAAGACTTTCTTAAAATTTAAGTAAAAACTGGCTTCAGTGCCTTAGGTGTTTGCGAGAGCCATCTGAGCACTGAGCACAGGGAAGTGTTGGATGTTGTGCTGAGCAGCTGGAGGATTGGTAAAGGGCTTGTTTGTCGCGCCGCGTTGATCTGGAGCAAATGGACTATGAGTACAGCTTCCTGCTCCTGACTCTGTTTCTGATCACCTTCTCACCTTGAAGTGACCTGAGTAATATTATATAGGAAACAGGAGTTTTATTAAAATGGGAGTGATACTCCATCCTCGAGAAAACCATTTTATTCAGTGCCAAGAGAAATAGAAATACTTCCCTTCCCCCTGCTTCCTCTCAGTGCCCCATATTGGCTTTACAAGGAGGGAAGAAAGCCCGTTATTGAGGATAATATTGAAGGGAAGAGAGGTCAGGGCAGGCAGGGGAAAGGGAGGCTCTTGCAAGAACAATGCATTCTCTGTGTTATTTAAAATAGTATGTGACTTTAATTCTCAGTTAAAGCCGCAAGTCAGAGCCTCTTGAAATATGTACAGATCAGCAGAACCACTTTTGCACCCAAGAAAGGAGAAGGGTCTGGCAGGGAGCCCTGCAGGAACCTTGGGCTGAGAGTTGGAAGGTGGAATTGGGGGTGGGGAGGTCCTAGTAGCAACAGGTTGGGCCATTTGCAGGCCAGTAGGTCAGCCTTGAGTTTATCTCAGTTATCATGGCTGCTATCTGCTAAGGGGACAGTCTTCTGCTGCATTTATGTATTTAGATAAAAGAAGATTTTATAAAATTATCAAATAAAGGTTTCTAGCAGTTTACTTCATTTCCTGGCAGGTAACTTTGTCTCTAACATGCTGAGTTATGGTCTCTGGCCTCGAACAGTCAGGAGAGCTGATCCTCTCCACTGGGTCATGCATATGCTTTCCTTCCTAATACCCCTAAGAGGCTTTAAGGGGGAAGGAGGGGAATATAAACACAGAAACCACATCCTAACAGCTGTCTCTAGTTAGCTCGTTTCCCCCCCAGCTTTGAAACCTTACAGCGGCACCTAATTCGTCCCACATGGCCTTCCTCCCAGTGGAGACACTGTCCCTTTCCTTCCCGGGTTGCGCTATTTGGTAGAAAGCAAACACTTAGGAAGAATTAACTAGTTTAAGTGGTTTAGGTCACTGTTAGTGGGCTGCTGCTTTGCAGGTGCTTAGGAATGGGCCGGAGGTGACCATTTGTAGATTGGGAGAGGCTTAGAACCAAATCTGATCCTTTTTAGGTGCTGGTGAACCTAGCATAATATCCCCAGTGAAGCCCTCCATGAAAGTGGCAAAACAAATAAATGAGCCTGTGAGCCACTGCATGGGCAGCCGAGATTGGAACAGGTGAGTGATTTGGCCTAATGGGGCATGTCCTGGTCATCTAGGGGTTTACAGGTTTCATACACGTGCCCGACTCCTTCCACTTACATTCTGCCTCTATTTCTTTCTTTCTTTCTTTTTTTTTTTTTTTTGTGGTACTGGGGATGGAACCCAGGGGCATTCTACCTCTGAGCTACACCCCCAGCCCTATTTTGTATTCTTTATTTTGAAACAGGGTCTCACTATGTTGTGGAGAGCCTCACTAACTAGCTGCGTCTGGCCGCGAACCCGGATCCTCGCCCAGCAACATTCTGCCTCTATTTTAATAAGCTTGGGAATGACAAATATAGATAGTACAAATCTGTTACAGCATGTCTCCATAGTACATGCATTGCAACTTGTACTATTCATTTTTTTTTAAGTTCTACTTTTTTTTTTTCTCTTATATGTGTTACTTATGTCTCCATTCCCTCTCCCATGTTATTTTACTAATACAGTGAGGCCAAAGAGAGACGCTTTAGAGGGCAGACAGAATTCTGAGTTAACTTATTTCCTGCACTGAAACTGCAGTTCTGTTTCTCTCTTCTAGCTTCTTCTTCTTCTTTCTGAGAATAAGACATGAAATCCACATCAATGTTTGTCTCTTGTGACTCTTAAGAAATGATATCAGTCAGGTTTAAACAGCAGCAACAAAAAGTCATAATTAGTGTTAGTGACAGAGAATAGCCATTCTCTTAAAGATGCTTTGCTCTCAAATAATTCATTATTTTAGGTTTACCAATTATCTGGCTTTTATTGCACTTACATGCAACACTCTTGGTTCCTGTTCTCTAAGATTTGGGAAATGTGTGCACTTCACCTTGAAAAAGGTGCACCTGAATTAGTTCTTAGAAATTCACCTTGTCCTGATGATTCTGCTAAAGAACTGGTATTCTTTTTGTATAGTAAGGAATAAGCCTATCTTAGCTTGCTTTAAAAGGTCATTGTCTCTTGCAAAGTAGATTAGCTCACTTTGTTCCATGAGCAGGAACCATGCTACAGCTCCGCAGAACTATACACATAAAGTAAATTTCTGCTATCATTTTGCCTTGCTTTTGTAAAAGAAATTTCATGCCTACCAGTTTTCACTTGCTAACATAAGTCACAACTCCTCACGGATAGAGTAGCAGGATGGATGAGAACAGTGTCTATAGCATGTTTCCACTTCTCAGGCACCTCAGCTCTTAATAAATGCAGCTTACCAAGCATGGGAAACATGTGTAAAAATACCAATGAGAAATTTGGTAACTTAATATTTTGGATGTTGGTAGGTGAGCCGCAGTAGTAGTTGAAATGAACTTGAATGCTACAGAAGAGAACGCTTGCAGTGAAACCTTTCCTTTGGTTCCTGTATCTTCTCCAAACGATAGTGCTGGTCTCCTGAGGTGTGGCCTGTTAATCTTTGTTAAGTATAAACCCTAGTGTAGCAGAGACTGTGATGGATCCTATCACCAAGATAAGCCTATAAATTTGTATGAAAGTAAGGGATAAACAGTGCCATAATGTTTTCTTGAAGAACTAAAATTAATCCTGTGTATTCTTTCCTTTCTAAGCTAAAAATGGAATGAGGAAGATACCCTTGAGAGAAATAGTGACTCTTTGATACCCCTTAAACAGTATCCTACCACACAGCAACTAATTCATCTAGAGTGTCCAGGAAGGAAGAATTCTGTCTAAATCTGCTTAATCCTTTAGACAATGAAACAGTTATAACTTTTTTCATTGCAAACGGTTCTAAAATGTCACCGTCATTACAAGATGTGGTCTGGTATAGAATGGCAAGTTTTCTCAATGAACCAAGACCCTCATTAAGAACACTGGTTATTGAACTCCTTGGTAATACTGGAATGCACTCCGGAGCCTTTGAGGTCCTTAGGTTTAGCCTGATTTCTTTATGATTTTTCCCAGATGGCTGGTTCTCCTGCCTCCTGCCAATATATAGGTTTTTGTTGTTGTTGTTGTTATACTTCTAGTCACCATGCTCTTTTAATTAGTATTTTTTCTTTCTTTTTGATTCCTTGTGACAATTTCTATTCTTCTCTGTCACTTTTAACCTCTGGGGCCCTGCTCCAATTTCCACAAATCGGCTTTTCTGTCCTTTCTTCTTTGGTAACCTAGAACCAGTCTGAGATTTCTGGTTGAGTCCAGATTAGTAATCTGACTTAACTACAAGGTAATACTTGTCTCATCCCCAGTCTGTGAGTTGTTTGGTGCAGGAAGGCAGCTGACTCTCCTGCTGTCCTGTTAAATGCAGTCAAGGGCTTTGTAACTGCTGCTTTCATTCTGCCAAAACATTTGTTTCTGACCCTCTAGGTTTCCTAAGTGTTAACAAAAACAAACAAACAAACAAACAAACAACAAAACAAGAAGCAATTCTGCTTTTTCTTCTAAAGGCAGGCAATAGGCTCTGATTTCTGTCTTTGCTCCATGGTCTCTGTGACTTTTTTCTTTTTTGAAATGGCTCTTCGTTGGAGCTATACATCCACATACATTAAAAGGCCCATTTACAATATTCAGAACTACATTTTTTAAATAGCTGAGTTTTAAATAGTTAATGAAGTGTCTGTCAATTTTCCGAATTTAACTCTTGTATTAGATGGAGACTGTAAAAAGGGGTACTCATTGAACATGTTATTGCTTGAATCCCATTAATGATGTGCACATTTCCTCAGTGATCATAAATCTCCATTCTTTTTTTGCCTTCACTGTGAGCTTACATCTCGCTCCCACGACTAACCAGAGTGTTAAATTCAGAGTAATTCTCATTGTTAGTATCAGTATCTTAAGGAAAATTTAAATACAGGCAGTAAGGCTAGAAAGAGGGAAATAATTGGTTCCTAGAAAGCTGTGAATACTCTATCCAAAGGATAGGTTTATAGGTTTTTGAGATGTGTGTGTGTGTGTGTGTGTGTGTGTGTGTGTGTGTGTGTGTGTTTTGTGGTAGTAGGGATTGAACCCAGAGGCATTCTACCTCCAAACTACACTCCCAGCCCTATTTATTATTTTGAAACAGAGTCTCACTAAGTTGGTGAGGCAGGCTTTGAATCTATAATCTTCCTGTCTCAACCTCCCAAGTACTGGGATTACAGCATGCATCACCATGCCTGGCTATTGTGTTTAATGACTATTTTGACATTAATATTTTATTGTCTCAATGAATTGTCCTCATGCACTCAAATCATAGGACTTCAGGTTTCCTACACAAATTATCTCATTTTTTCTTTTGTTTCTATAAAGATACTGACCAAAAGTAAAGGGAGAAAATGTGAGTTAAAGAACTTAGAATACCTGGCTCAATGTCTGGCCACTAGTAAGTGCTCAGCTAATATGTGTACCCTCAGGAAGTGGTTTTAATGTCTGTTCCAGGTAATTCTTTCTATTTTTAAAAGACTTATAGACTTTTACTTTCTTTAAAAATACGGTCATTGTCTTATCTACCTAATCAGCTGAAAAATTTTTCATGTTATTTTGCTGTCTTCTTGAGATTAAAGACTTCCTAACCTTGTTTGCTTTTGTATCCTTGATTTATGTGGCTTGTGTTTTTCAGAATAGGATTTATTTCTACAGATCCGAAAAGATGGTGCCTTGCAAAGCAATGGGGAGCAGAGATGACAGTGAATTGCCTGGTGCCTCTCCAGGGCAATGCTTTGTGGTTAACACAGAAGCTCCCTGCTGTCCCTCAGCCAGTCTAAGCTGAGATGGAGATGGGACTGCTGTATGAGTTCTTTGCATTCCAATGGCGTCAAAAGATTGTGGACAGTCAAGGACCCCCTTGGTCCTATTTATAGTAATACTATATTCCTAATGTATTTCCTCTGAAACAATCTACAGCTCTTTAAAAGGTACTTTCAAACTGAGCCTGTATCTTGAGGGGCCATGAGTTCTCTCAGTTTTCCCCATCCTAAGTATAAAGACGTCTTGCTTTAATATATCACGTTTTTCATGTTTGAAAGTATTCAGAACTTGAGCATCAATTTTCTCAGCTTTCATTATTGTGGGCAAAGGTTTGGATGGTCCTCTCCCTATCTTGATTAGCATAGTTTCTCTTCTCTTGAGCATCTTCAGCTATGCAAGGGGTGGGGTTCAGATTTAAGATGGGCTATCAGGTATGAACACACTTCATCTTTGTCTATTAAGTGGGAAACATTTTTAATAACTTCGCTGATTACCTGCACTGTATGGTTGATGTCCAGGCCACAGCAGTATATCAGGTTGTAATCTCTAGTGAATTGTCATCAGCGGGCAGCGGTTCCTCTTCTTGGGTTGTAACTGTCATTCTGGAGCCCACTGATCATTTTGCGAGTGTAATTTATATTCATTTCCCTTAAATGCAGGCCATTACAGCTGCCCACGTCAGCTTCTGTGCCACCGCTCTGTCTGTGCGTGCACACAGCTCCGTGGAATCTTCCTGCAATCTATCTCTCGGCAGCTTGGCATTCGTTTCTCTCTGTCACCTTCAGGCCTTGGCTCGGCCTCACTTCCTCTGGGAAGTAGCCTGTGATTAGCCCTGACTGGCACTGATCACTCATGTCTGACATCCGGATGACATCAGAGGCGCTTCAGTGTCCAAGAGCTTCTGTCATTCTGGGTCTTGTTGTAATGATCATTTCTTGAGCCTGTCTATTTCATGTTCCTTTTTACTGAGTTTGGAAGGTATTGGGGAGATTGAGGAGAGCCCTGAAGGGAGGCTGCCACCCTGGGCGACAGCAGGAACCTTCAGGCTTTTCCTTGAGCCTTTCTAGAGTGTTTACGAGGCATACCCTTGGAGATGTTTTTCTAAAAATGAGAGCTCTCTTCGGAGCCTTCGTAGCAATGTCACTATAGTAAGATTTTGCTGGAAACATACTTTGGCAATTACTCTTTTTTCCTCTGAAATAATTTTTCTCTGAATTTGCCAAAGTTCTGTGACATGCTCGATAGGTAGCTATTTTCAAAAAATATCGAATAAATCTTTCTAGACTACAGTGATTTATGATTGCTATATATTATCAAAAGTTTCCTATCAGTTTATAGTGTCTGCAGATCTATTTCATTTTATTTTTTATGTGTTTTTGGTACTAGGGATTGAACCTAGGTGTTCTTTACCTCTGACCTATACCACCAGCCCTATTTTATTTTATTTTTTTAGACTTTAAAACAGAGTCTCACTAAGTTTTTAAGGGCCTTGCAAAACTGCCAAGGATAGCCTCGAACCTGAAATCCTTCTGTCTCAGCCAACCAAAAACTGGGATTACAGGCATGAGTCACCGTGCCTGGCTTCATTTTACTTTTTAATAGTAATACATTTCTAAGGTTCAAAAATTAATGTCATAAAAAGATATATATCAAGAAGTCTTGCTTCCCATCCCTGATTCCATCATCCCATCTCTACCATCCCATAAAGGAACCATTTTTATTAGATAGCCTATTTTTAGGTAAGTATATACAGATATATATTTTTATAATATCTAATTTCTTAAAGCATAGCATACCCAGAGCATATTATACACCTGTTATGTACCTTGCTTCTTAAATTGGAGATCTTTTAGTTGGGTGTGGTGAACATGCTTGCAAGCTCAGTACTTGGGAGGCTGAGACAGGAGGATCACAAGTTCTGGGACAACCTCAGCAAGTAGGGAGTCTCTCATCAACCTAGCAAGACCCTGCTTCAAATTAAAATAAAATAGGGCTGGGGGTATAACTCAGAGGTAGAATACCCCTGGGTTCAATCCCTAGTACCAAAATAAATAAATAAATAAATAAATAAATAAATAAATAAATAAATAAAATTGGAGATCTTTCCATATCAATATTTGGAGAGTTTTTTCATTTTTTTATAAGGTTATTGCATGGCTGTATTATGGCTGGTTGAGATGATCACTAGCAATGGACACTTGGGTTGTTTGCGGTATTTTGCTATACAAACAGTGCTGTAATTAATATCCTTGTATACACATCATTTCAAATATATGCCTTCGATCTTTATCTTTTGTTCCCTTGCCCATTTCCTTGTAGCCTGCTTAGGCCTCAGGAAAATCGAGTGTTCATGTTTTTATCTCCCGTAATATATCCACAAAGACTTCCTGTCTAAGGAAGCAATCCCCTGAACTGTAGGATGCCCCCAATCCAGACTTCTTGTGTTTCATTTGAGTCTCAGTCCTGACCTCTCTTTGCACATCTGTAACTCAGTGAATTGAGCTGAAAGAGAATGAATATAAGGTAGAAGAGACATTCTACAGTCAGATGCAAAGAGTTAAACTTTGTGGAGTTTTGTTATAAAGTAAAATATTAAAATTTCACTTAGATTATTGGTTAAAAAAATGAAAAATATTATACTAAGATTTAAGAGTAGAGAATGTTGCCGGATGTGGTGGCATATGCTTGTATTTGGGAGGCTAGGATAGGAGGATCACAGGTTCCAGGCCAGCCTCAGCAACTTGGCAAGACCCTGTTTCAAAAAAAAAGAAATAGGACTTGGGTGGTAGAATGCTCCTGGGCTCAATCTCTAGTACCAAAAAATAAAAACAAACAAACAAACAAATAAAAAGTAGAGAATTTAATGTTACTGAAAAGTTAGCAAATTTGTGTCATAGTATTCTGGTCAGGGCTCAAAATTCTGACTCTGATTCTTTATAGGAACATCTGTATCTATTGATCTATAGTATATCTAGGTTTAGCAATTGCTTAGTGGGTACATTTGCAATCCATAGCCTCCCAAGGGAAATACGGTAAACTTTTCAAGTGAGTAATTCTACTTTCTTTTGCATTTTCCATCACATCTGGTTTTGTATAGTCTGTGGCTCACCATGGGCCTTGATTTTTCTATATTTAAGCAGAACTAGCCTTTTCCTAGAACTTAATTTCCTCCATTCATAGATAAATTCAGTTTATTTCTTATCTCCAATCTCTCGCTCTCTCTCTGGGGTATTTATTTTCCCATTCAGTTTGGTGTAGGAACCAAAGACGTTAAACGTGATCCAGAATGCCGGGCAGGATTTTAGTATGAAGAACTGTTTGACCCCTCTGATTCCTGCACCATGTGGATAACAACACTGTCTTCTCCTCTGGGTTGCTGAGGAACCACTAGTGGCCAGGAATGTGAAGTGCCTAGCAAGGTGTCTGACATGGTAGGCACTCAGTAAGTAGCTGTTCTCTATGATCTCCCACGTATATTACATTATGGGTTTCTTTTGTCTTTGGTGACTTTTAAGGGTTATTGTAAATAGTTGAAAACATTATTTAAATGATCTTTAATGATCGTTCCATTCAAAAAATAGAAGAAAAAAAAAAAAAACTCCAAAGGTTGTTAGCAATCTATGTTAGTGTGCTTACATATAATTGTTTGTCTCTGTGGTTTGTTTAATACCTCTCCATGTTTCTACCAGTTCATTAGGAATTCTGTCGGGGGATGCACTTCTATCAGCACATTATCAGCAGCTGAAGAATTTGCAGTTTTCTGCTCACTCAGTGCTTGTAAAAATTGAATATATATCGTTTCCCCTTTATCATGTTGAAAATCTCTGGTTCATGGTCTGTTGAAATTCATCTTGTTATATTCAAAATGCATCTCCTGGAAGCTGCAACAATGCACGGGGCTTGAGTACACTTAATTCTTAGTGTTTTTGTTTCGATTCCTTTTCTACACTTTTTACTTGGAGATATTTTGTTTTAATCTTCTCTTCCCTTTTTCCCTAGCCAAGTTTTTTGTTTGTGAAGAGTAATATTTTTCCAAGCTATATTCTGTGTGTGATACAATATGGCTGTGTTTCAAGATGTTCCTCAGCTCTTGCATCTAGCTACTAATTCAGGGCTCTGAAAAAAATAAAAATAAAATAAAAAAAAAAAACGAGCTGATGTTTGTGGGACTGGGTCAGCGCCAGTGGAAGGAAATAATTTTGTGGAAGATGAATCCATTTCCAAGTAATGTTGGCTGTGTTGAAGCTTACATTGGAATTTGTTGGGTTGTTTGATAGAAACCAAATTTGACCAAGAGCAGGCTGTGTATGTTATCTGTCTTTGCCTACTCATGTATACCTTATGGTATATATTTATATAGGATTTAATTTCTCTTTGGT
The DNA here is from genome assembly GCA_004027655.1 of Graphiurus murinus. NCBI lineage: Eukaryota > Metazoa > Chordata > Mammalia > Rodentia > Gliridae > Graphiurus > Graphiurus murinus. The sequence continues at coordinate 33,689 of PVLC010016831.1, forward strand.
AGCTAATTTTAGCTAATCCTTTACAAAGATTAAATTTGGAGTTTTCGTTCTCTGTACTGGATCCTTTTTTTGGTGAGTATTCTAAAAATATTTCTAATTTTAAAATAACGAGCTATTTTCTAAAATAGTTGTTGTGTGCTTGGCTGTTTAACTGTTCTGTCTGATTTAATCATTGCACCAATCCTGAGGGAAGTGGGTGTTATTATTCCCAAGGTGTAGGTGAAGAAATAAGCTCAGAGAAGTTAAGTGACTTGCTTAAGGCCACACAGTTATTAGGTGCCAGAGGTAGGTGTCAGGTCTCAACATCCTGGGGTCTCAATTTACCTGGTTCATTTTTTTTTTTACTGAATTATTATTTTATCTAATGAAGTGTTAATGAGATTCCACTTTAGTACTGTTACTTTTTGCTGATTTTCTCAGAACATAAAGTCTCAGAGGTGGGAAAAATGGAATCATCAGTATTTTTTCCTTGTCTACTTTGGACAAGCGAGAATACAAGAGTGTGGTTAAAACCCGCTAATTCAATGGATCACCCATTGCTGGGAAGCAAGGAGATTTCAATTTTAAATGTTAATCACTTTTAAATATTTTGAGGCCAAAAATAAATTTGAGCTGTTTTTCTATATTATTAAAATTATTATCAATAAATTACTAAAGAAAGGAAAGTATCTGCCATCAATTTCTTTTAAGAAAATTAGCACTTCCGTGTCCACGGCAGTGTTAATTATTTCACTCAAGAGGTAGAAGCAACCTAAGTTCATCTGTGAATGAATGGATAAAGTGAAAGTGTGGCATAAATATACATGGAATATTATTTGGCCTTTAAAAGGAAACCCTGTTATATGCTACAATGTAGATGAACCTTGAAGCCATTATACTAAGTGAAATAAACCAGTCACAAAAAGACAAATACTAAATTATTCCACTTATATGGTGTATCTAAAGATGGCAATCTTAAGCCGGGCGTGGTGGCGCACGCTTGTAATCCCAGCATTCGGGAGGCTGAGACCGGAGGATCCGGGTTCGCGGCCAGCCTCAGCTACCTAGTGAGGCACTCCGCAACTTAGTGAGACTCGGTTTCAATAAAGAATAAAAAAAAATAGGGCTGGGGGTGTAGCTCGGAGGTAGAATGCCCCTGAGTTCAATCCCCAGTAC